>PQXP01000019.1:0-145993 GCA_002973495.1 Apiotrichum akiyoshidainum
GCCCAGCCCGCCCCGCCAGGACACCCAGCCGTCGTTCCAGTCGCGCGCTCGGCTTGCTTGGCCCCCGCAAAAGACGCACTCAACGCGCTCAAGCACCATCCACAGCACCAGTACCCGGTCTGTGTGCATGCATGCACCGTCCAGTTCCGTGTGCTCTGCTCATGAAATCAGGAACGGCCATTGTCCTGCACGCGGGGGTGATGCGGGTTGCCGGGTGGCGAGTCGCAGACACGACTCATAAGACGAGGCCCACGACATTGAGCATGGGGAGCTCGCACCAACCCGTGCCGAAGACGCCCCCGTGGCGATGCCGCTCCGCAGGTGTCCCGTTGAAAGCCAAGGTATGGGTAGCACTGGGGGGTTTCGTCTTTGAACCTCTGGCGAGGACTCGGGGGGTTCGTACCTTGCACGCGATCGAAAAAATGCTTCCGTGCTCAAAGATGCCACAAGGCCGGAAATTAAAACGCCGAAATGATCCCGGGGTTGAAAGCTGACCAAAAAACTCCCCTCCCCTCCAAGTCGGTCGGGGGCTGCTGCCTGCACACTGCCAGGCCGAGCCCTGCCCGCCCCCCCCTGGCAGGTGTTGCTGCTAGCGCTGGCAACAGACTGGCACCAGTGGCTCGACCTGGCTTTCCTTCATCCATCAAGCAGTCGGTGGACGTAAAAAAACAGCAAAGGTAAGCAGCCCCATAGGGTGTAGCGACGACAAAGACGACGACAGCCGCAACGTGCACGAGACCGGCAGCGACAGCAGCGGACACCCCGGCGAAAATGCGTTCGCGGAACGTCGGAGATGGAAAGCGGGAACGGACCGCGGCGGTGGCCGAGGCGCCCGTCTGCAGGCTCCGTCTGCAGGACTGGATACCAGGCCTGGCGACGGACGGCGGCGTGCACACGACCAGGAGCACACGAAGATGAGCGGACCCCGTTCTCAGCCGTCGATCCGAGACTGCCACCAAATTTCCGTTCCACCGCCAAATCTCGATCTGCACTCGACCTGTCAACTTTGTCGTCTTGTCACTACACTTCTACCATCTTCTAGACATCAGCTAACGACCAGATGGGTGCCTACAAGTACATCAGTCAGTTTGCCGCGCTGCGCGAGAAGAACGCCGAGAACGGACTCCGAGGCTGAGGCCGACGCCGAGAAATTTTCGGCTCCGAGCTCGGACCTCGGAGAACCGCCCGGCCCCGCCCACAACGCACATCAGCTAACATCCCCAGGCGAGCTCTACACCAAGAAGCAGTCGGACGTTCTCCAGTTCGTCTCGCGTGTCCGCTGCTGGGAGTACCGCCAGCTCGCGGTCATCCACCGCGCCTCGCGCCCCTCGCGCCCCGACAAGGCCCGCCGCCTCGGATACAAGGCCAAGCAGGGCTTCGTCGTCTACCGTGTGCGCGTCCGTCGTGGCAACCGCAAGCGCCCGGGTTAGTTTGACAAGGAATCGAGGAGCTTTGACGAGTTGCTGACAGTCCGCAGCTCCCAAGGGTGCCACCTACGGTAAGCCCGTCCGCCAGGGTATCAACCACCTCAAGTTCCAGCGTGGTCTCCAGTCGACCGCTGAGGAGCGTGTCGGCCGCCGCTGCGGTAACCTCCGTGTGTGAGTACGAGTGCAGCGAGCTGCTGCTCTTTGCAATCGGAAATCGAGCGCATCGAGCGCAGCAAAGCTGTTGCTGCCACTACGACTTTTGGCAGACAAGTTTTCAGTATTCATTTTTGCTTCCGTTACTAACTCTACCCCAGCCTCAACTCGTACTGGATCAACCAGGACGGTGTCTACAAGTACTACGAGGTCATCCTTGTCGACCCCTCGCACAAGGCCGTCCGCCGCGACGCCCGCATCAACTGGATCTGCAACCCCGTCCACAAGCACCGCGAGGCTCGCGGCCTTACCGCCGAGGGCAAGCGCAACCGTGGCCTCGGCAAGGGCTCCAAGTACAACCACACCCCTGCCCGTGCCACCTGGCGCAAGCACAACACCCTCTCGCTCCGCCGCTACCGCTAAGCGGCGTCCTAGCCCGCTGGGCGCGCCCGCAAAAGTGCTCGTGGCTGACGTTGGGTTTTCCAGCGGTCGAAGGATTGCTCGTTTGGTCGTCGTTGAGTCGGACACGATGGGATGCATTGTGTACTTTTCCGCAGGGAAACTATGAGCGTTGCAGAGCAGGAGCAGTGGAGAGCAGGGACCGTATCTGATACGACGGCGGGCGGATGTGCACAGATGGCCCCGGACTGCTCCGCATGGAGCGCACGCAGCGACTGCGCCGTGAGCCCAGCAGCCCCGAACGGACGCGTTGCAAACTGCAAACAACCCTTGCCCAGCGAACGGGCGCAGCTGATCACAGACGCAGCTGATCACAGAGACGCAGCCAGGCCAGAAGTCCAAAGCTGCACAGCACGAAGCGCGGCCAACAGCCAAAGGTGAGCACAAAGCGCGGCATCACCATTGCCTGTTGGCCGCGCTTCCCTCGCCCGCGGCAGGAAAAAGGACTCGCTCGCGCTGGTGCGCGTGCGGGCTGACCTCTGGCGGGGTCGAACCGCCGACCTTATGCGTAAGAGTCTTCGACTGTTAAGCATACGCTCTAACCAACTGAGCTAAGTGGCCGTCTGTCAGTGCGCTGCCGAGCCCATAGTGGCGGCCGGGGCCGTCGGAGGGAGCTGAGGAGGCGGGGAGAGGGGGAGCGTGTCGGCGATGGGGAGGGAGGAAGAACGCTTGAGGAGGATGGAGCGAGAATGAATGGGAAGCAGGTCGCGGACCGGGACGAGAACGAGAAACGACGCGACTGAGGCCTGACGAAAGGTGTGTGTGCCTGTCGGCGTTGGCGGCTTCTCACTCTGCTCCGTGTCGCCCTGTTCCTACGATGGCCCATTCCCTCTGTGCCGCACGTCCAGCTCCGCATCTTGCGCGCACGACGCGGCCAGTGCCTCCCCGCGGCACACGGAGATATGCGGGCAGGGGTCGTCGCTATCGGCGCGCCGTCGCCAGGTGCCACTGTGCCCCTGCGGTCAGTGCATGCCCATGTGGGTGTGTGCTTGTCTGGCCGTCTGGCTGCGTCTGGCCCGGGCTGCACGCTGGTGGTGGCCGTCTGTGCGCTGTCAGAGGTCTCGAGGAGGCCGGTGTGGCGGAAGTGGAGGGAGGCACGGGGCGGGGGCGAATCGAGGGATGAGGGATATCTTCCGACACGGCATGATACGGGCCACAGCGCAGGCAGTGCTATGTGCTGCTGATAGACAGGAGGGGGTGATCGGGAAGACGCTGTATGCTGGTTCCTTGTCGCACGAGCAGTGCTGGTGCAATGCATCGCAGTGGCCGAGGCCGTGGCAGTGGCAGCTCGAGCAGGGCAGTGTGAAACGCGGGGCTGGAAGAAACGACGACGGCGGATTGCGGAACAACGTTGCTCCATCATTCTGGCAGTGCCTGCCTCTCTGCACGGCGTGCATGCCACCCCCGCGCAGAGCAGATTCTTCTCTCTTGTAGACGAGGATGCATGCATGCGTTGCGTTGTAGTGTTCTCGTCTGCATGCATGTCTGCCTCGAGTAGACAGAAAAGAGATGCATACAGCAGGGTGGTGGTGGGGGTCGGCATTAAACGGTGAGTGAGGGCTGGCTGTCCAATCGACGACGCCGTGCGCGTCATAGTGAGCTTTTCGGTGCTTGGTTGGGCGAGTGCCCAGCCCAGCCCAGCCCAGGCGGGAGACCAGAGGGAAACCTGCTCCCAGCCAGCCAGCCTGCCTGCCAGCCAGCAGCCAGCCAGCCTGCAGCCAGCAGCCAGCAGCCAGGTGCCACTTTGGATTCCACCTCGTCGTCGCTCCTCCATCGTCCATCATCCATCATCCCCCTCTTACTCACCATCACAACCACTCTTCTCATCACCAACAACTCGTTCATTTCTTTCACCACGTTCAACACCTAGCACACACAGCAGCCACCACCGCGGCCACCTCTCGTACACCACCCAGCATCGGCTCCGTCGTCATCGCCATCACACCCCCTCCGCCAACCACACGCCGCGGTCAAATCTTCGGGTCAACACCACCGTTGAATCATATCCCTCCTCACCCCTCCGCGCTCCTTTTCCCTCGCTCCGTCGGCCCCTCCACCCCGCACACTCAGCGCGGCGTTGATGGCAGTGCTCCCATTGACCCCATACGCATAGAACACGATACAAAACTGACAACGCTGCTCACTCTATAGCAGCGCTTGTTGTTGTCGGTCGTGTCCCATCATTAGACACCACCCCTTACCCCACCCACTGTTACCATGAGCGCAACATCATCGTCATCGTCCCAGGCCGGCCCCTCGGCCTCGCCTCCGCCTCCGGTCCCCACTCGCGCTCCACCCGCATACGCCAACGACAACCACCACGAGGACGCGTCGGCCCACTACCCCCTCCTCACCGTCGTCGAGGACGTGCACGAGGACGTTTCTCTCCGCGAGCCGCCAGGCGCCGACCTTGCACCGCAACCCCGCCCCTCCCTCGCCGACTTTCGCAACTCTGAAGGCGCCGCCGCCCGCGCTGCCAAGCTCCGCTCCCTCTGGCAGACGCTCCCGCGCCTCCCGTCCATTGAAGGCGAGGAGCCCACACCGACCGCCCGCATGCAGCTGCCGGGACAGGACACCCTGGCTGCCCTGACCCCCGAACGCGCAGAGCGTCTCCGTGTCCTCTACCAGGAAGAGCTCGTCCGGCAATGCGACGAAACGCGCCCCGACGCAAAGCTGTGGGGCGGCGCAGACGACCTCGAGCCCGTCGAAGGAGCCGCCAGCGCAAAGCGTGAAAAGGGCATCTCATGGAAGGCGTTTAGGTGAGTCACCGGTTACAGCAGCACTGCTGACAGCGCAGAAAGTACCTCTGGGACCAGGAGCGCGAGCTCTGGGAAATGTTCCAGAAGATGGACAACAACGGCGACGGACTGCTCGATGTCGTCGAGATGAACAACGCCCTCCAGCAGAGCGGCGTCAACCTCACCCCGTCGACTGTCCGCGACCTTGTCCGTCTGTTGTCTGGCAACAACTCGTCCACTGTCACCTTTCCCGAGTTCCGCGACTTTTTGCTCATGCTCCCCCGTGTCGCGACACCGAATGAGATTTACAAGTTCTACCAGGTGCACAAGCGGTTCTCGGACGGCCGTGGTGCCGCGCGTGTCGACAAGGACGGCGACCCCATCCCGTCCTTTCCCAAGGCGCCCGGATCGCCCGAGCACTCGACGGCTGCCGGCTTCCTCCTCCCGCACGACAAGCACGAGTCGCCTGTTGATGATCTCGACGACACGGTCGACGTGCTCGACGACGACGAGGACGAGCTCGTCCACGAGGACCGACATGAGGCGTGGCGCTTCCTGCTGGCTGGTGGTATCGCCGGTGGTGTGTCGCGTACAGTGACCGCCCCCTTTGACCGTCTCAAGGTGTACCTCATCACGTCGACCGAGCTGCCGGCCAGCAGCACAAAGGCGGGCCCGTTCCGCGCCATCCACACTCTTGTGGACGCCATGGCCCGCATCTACAAGGAGGGCGGCGGCGTGCGTGCGTTCTGGGTCGGCAACGGCCTCAACATTGCAAAGATCCTCCCCGAGAGCGCGATCAAGTTTGTCTCGTACGAGCAGTCGAAGCGCTTCCTCGCACAGTACTGGGACCAGGTGACAGATCCCGCCGACATTTCCTCGTCGTCGCGTTTCATCGCCGGTGGCGTCGGTGGCATTACCTCCCAGCTCGCCATCTACGGCCTCGAGACGCTCAAGACGCGCATCCAGTCCGAGATGGGCCCGAGCGAGGGCTGGCGCGCAATCGTCCGCGTCGCGCGGAATATGTACGCCGAGGGCGGCATGCGGCGATTCTACCGTGGTCTCGGCGTAAGTTGGTGACTCTGGAGCGGTAACTGACGCACAGCTCGGCCTCGTTGGCGTGTTCCCCTACTCGGCCATCGACATGGGCACATACGAGACGCTCAAGACAACCTACTGCCGCTCGATGCACGTCGACGAGCCGCCAGTGTACGCCGTCCTGTCCTTTGGCGCGCTGTCAGGCTCCATTGGTGCCGCGAGCGTATACCGTGAGTCCCAGCAAGCAGCAGCGAGCAGCAGGTGGCGAGTACCCTGGAGACCTGTTCCGTCCCTCCATTCTCCGCCCTGCTCTCCTGTCTGGCGGCCCACACTGACACCTCAGCGATCAACCTCCTCCGCACGCGTCTGCAGGCGTCGGGCTCCAGCGGCCACCCGCACCAGTACACGGGCTTCATGGACGTGCTGCAGACAACGCTCAAGCACGAGGGCTGGCGCGGACTGTACAAGGGCCTGCTGCCCAGTATCCTCAAGGTCGGCCCCGCCGTCGGCGTGTCGTGGATCGTGTACGAGGACGCAAAACGGCGCCTCGGTGTCTAGGCTCTGGGACATGTTGGGGTAGAGCGTCGAGGAGAGGTGGTGGAGGATAGCAGAGGGAGGGATGGCAGATGGAGAGCGGGGAGGGGAAGACGTCACGGTCACGCGACGAGGGGAGGACAAGGCGGGGTAGAGCTAGAGCGTAGAAGACCACAGCGGAGAGAGATCAGAACAACAAAATCCCAGGGTCGGCGCCCGAGGGAGTGCTCGGCATTCATAGTCAGTCATAGATAATTGCATCGCATTGTCACGGCGGGGAGAAGAGTGTGGGCCGTGTGGGGTATCGAGGAGTGAGTGCAGAGGGTGGGGGTGAAGGGCTTACCGAAGGGCCCGGCGTACAAGTAGCCGATCGATGAACCAAACAATTGCAACGACGATACAGCAGCAGAAGCAGACTTGGTTTAGATCTGCAGTAGCATATCGCCCTCCGGCAGATGGAACACGAGTACAAGCAGGATATGGGCAAGCTATGAGCAGCAGGAGATGATCAAGAGATGCACACTACGCCCCGCCGGCACTCTCCGCCGGAGCAGCCTCAGTCAGCCGCGCACCCTCCTCTGTCCCCTTGTCCCGCTCCGCGCCCGTCTCCTTCTCCCCCTCCGCCCCAGCCTCAGCCTTGCTCGCGGGTTCCGGCTGCGGCTGCCGCTCTGGACTCGTGCGCGCGCGTTTGCGGCTCAGGAGCTGCTCGCGGAGCACCTTGCGCTTGCGTTCCGCAATGAGGCGCGCGCGCAGCTCGGACGCGCGCTCCTCTGCCCCGCCCGCGCCGTCCTTGCTCGGCGACTGCGATCCGGGGCCTGCTCCATTGGCGGGCTGCTCCTGTCGGTTACTCGCTGGCGACGTAGTGGACGCGGAGGCAGCAGCACCGGAGATGCGCGCCAGCAGCGCCGTGCCGCCTGCCGCAGAAGGGCCGGGGCCAGGGCTCGCACTGCCGCTGCCCCCGCTCCCGCCAGCCGCTTCGGACTTTGCTTGCGCGAGCCGTTCCAGGAGACTTTGCCGGCGCTCGGCCGCGCCGCGGATCGCGATCCCTGCTCCCGCGAGCGCCTTGCCCAGCCCGGCGGCAGCTGGGGCCTTGGCATGCGCCGCTTGCTGCGGCTGCTTGGCTGCGGCGGCAGCTTCTGCCTCACGCTTGCGCTCGCGCTGGCGCGTCCGCTGATCCCGGCGCTTGCGGCGCTTCTCCGCTGCAGCAAGCTCACGCTCGTACTCTGGATCGATCCAGCTGTCGGGCTGGTCCCACCGGCGCTCGCCGCGGGACGGGGCCGGGACAAAGGTATCGCCGCCACGCGCGTTGAGGGGCTCGCGAGAACGAGAACGGCCGCGGGATCGTGAAGGCGAACGAGAGCGGGAGCTGGCCCTGGACCATGAAGATACTGAGCGGGAGCGAGACCGAGACCGAGAGTCCCAGGACCGCGAGTCGATCGTCGAGCTGAGCGACTCGCGCCGGCGCCGGAAGCGGTCCACTGTGGGGTACGCGGGTGTCGGCTCCGCGTCGTACGCTACTATTGCGTCGTATTCCTCGAGACTCGCAAATGGGGACCGCAGAAAGGCGTACAGCTCGTGGGCCAGGTGCTGCGCAGACGCGTAGCTCCCCAACAAAGGGTGGAGGAGTGCGACGGCTACCGGGGACCGAATGTCGACAGAGGCCAGCAGGATCGTAATGTGCTCCGCTACGCGGTCGACTTCGCTGTCGTCCTCAAACCAGACGCGCAACTCGCGTTTGAGAAACGTCCGCGCGCGGGGAGAAGTCGCGCCGTCGCTCGCGATATCGGCGGGAGAGGGCGAGGGACGGAAACCAGTGTACTCGTTTGCGGCAACATGCTTCGCCCAGAGGCCACGAGCGTACAAATCCCGTCGGAGGGAGAGGGCGGCGACCTCTGCGCGTGCGGCGGCTTTCCGTGTTGGTGACAGCGGGCGCGCGGTGAAGGGTTCCGGGAGCGGGGGGAGAAAGAACTGTGGACGGTCAGCGAGCTGCGACAAATGGGAGCAGCTCAGACGCACCTTGGTTGGCGGGGTACTGTTCAGGTCGTGTTCGAGATACGCTCCCATCGCCGCGTTGCAGAGGGGACAGCGGCGGGACTGGTTAGCCCACACGCCGATGCACTTGAACTGTGCGTGTCAGTATCGGGTAACGAGCAGTGGTCATGGTCGCTTGCGCGTGTGAGGTTGGAGCTCATGTGCGCAATGCGCGGGCTCTTGAGCAATAGCCCAAGGTCGGTGGCGACACCACGAACCCCTCGTTGTGCCGTTACACCCAGAGGGCGTCGATCGGAAACACGAGCCAAACAACAACAGCGACAACAACAAGAACTTACGCAAAACTGGTGCCCGCACCCCACGGCCGTGCGGTCCACGAGGCCCATGAGACAGATACAGCAGCGCTCATCGTCTCCTTCTGTCTCGGCGTCCCCAGGGTGGGCGCCGGCGGTCCCCGGGTGGGATCTGGAGGCTGAAGGCGGCGGAGAGCCGACGGCGCGCGAGGATGGGCCGGCGATGGCGTTTGGCCGCATGTCTGGTGGGAGTCAGCGTCGGTATCGGCTGGAGTGATTGGAAACACAGCCGAATCGGAGGACAGTGCCGTGCAGGGAGGAGCACGTGTAGACTGCAACTCGCGACTCGGCGAGAGGCGCAGCTGCTCAAGCAAGGGTGAGAACTCACGTTGAACTGAGCTCGGTGGGAGAGCTGTGTGCAGAGAGGAGTGCAGTGTCGGGGGTAGGTGCAAGCACGACGACGACAGGTGTACGAGGTGGAATGCTGCTCAATCAAGGTCGCACGGGCGCCGGCGGCAATGCTTGGCGGGGTGAGTGGTTGCCTGGTGTTTCGGCCGTGTGCTGATGGCTTCGGAGCGGGAGCTGAGCCACAAAGCAGGGGGCAAGAAGTGTCGGGGTAGTGGACGGTGCGTCGATGGCCTGCGAGGTGGAGGATGTGGAGAACAGAAGAGCGACGAGGATGGAGGATGATGAGGATGGAGGATGATGGAAGCGACGACTTTCAGGGATGGTCGGTCAAGTCCACCGCGCGTGTCCCATTTCCGTGGTGGTGGTCGTGTCCGGAGCGGGATTCGAACTCATTGGCAGGGCAGGTGGCGGATTTTCCACCATTTTTAGGACGATTTATTTACTGCTTTTTTGTTGCTTCTCGTCCGTCTCTCTCTCTCTCTCTCTCTCTCTCTCTCTCTCTCTCTCTCTCTCTCTCTCTCTCTCTCTGATCAGTCACTTGTTGCGCCATTGAAGCCAGTCACAACGGTCCAGAGTTCCATTCCGAGCTCAGACAGTGCGTTCTATACTCAAGATAGAACCATTCCTATGTGAACCTCTCTGCATAGTCAGTGAGTATCCTCTTCTCGCTGGCCCGTCGCTTCTGTTACACAGCCGGCTTCCGAGTTTGGCGCCGAGGACCACAGCATAGCGTTCTTGTTCGTATAATGGTTAGTATGCTCGCTTGTCACTACAGACCGCGGGAGATCGGGGTTCAATTCCCCGACAGGAAGCGTAAGAGGTAGTCTGCCTCATTGACTTTTTAGATGACGGTGGACGAGAAACGGTGGGTCATTGGTCGTGCGACCTCCTGGCCATTGTGTGCGGGCTGTAGCGAGAGAGCGAACGCGGGTGTGAATAGCAGGGTTATGTGTTCTTGTGACCTTCGGGTGGTGGAGACGCGACCACCAAAACAATCTTACCACCCGCTTCTTCCATCCACCATTCACCCATCCGCCGCCGCCGCCGCCGCCGCCGCCCGCACTCGCGCGTGTCCATCAGCATGCCGCCGACGCCCGAACCACGCAAGCGCCGCCTCGTCGACCTGGACAACAACTCCAGTACATCCTCACAGCTCCCCCTCTGCCTTTGGCTGCTCGACATGAGCGGTGGTGGATTCTGCCTCCCACTTCGACCTGCGTAACTTTCTCCCCTCGACTATGTCGCTGTCATTACTGTAGCGTTGGAAAGCGATGTCTGGTCCACGATGGCCAACAGGGGCCATGCGGTGATGCTCTTCCACTCACCGCACATGGCAGGACATGCCGATGGCAACGTCTGTCAGTCCACCATGCGGTATTCAAAACAGGTAAGTGTATGTCTATGTCAGTGGGGAGCATCTGTGGCTCTCATTTGCGCATTCGCTATGACCGTGACACGGCGGGGCGGAAGAGTGACGCAGAGCCGCCACGTGAGGGTGGAAACGGTGACATGGCTGGATACTCTAGACCTGCTAACTGGACAAAAGACAAACCCCATAGCTGCATACCTTACAATCTGACCAGCGCCACATCTACAACCTAGGGGCCAGGCGCGTTGGCCTCCTCAATGTGCTCGTTCCTCCAGTTGAGCGCCTTGATGATCGTGTAGATGGTCTCGAGGATCGGGACGGGCACGCCGAGGCGCTGTCCCTCGCGCATGGGGGTGCCGACAATAACCTCGACCTCCATGGTGCGTCCGGCCTCGTTGTCCATCATCATGGAGCTCGGGAGGCCGGCGCCGGGCATGGCCTGGCACTTGGCCAGCAGCTCCGCCTCGATGCCGTCGTGCAGCTTGAGCCCCTTGGCGCGCGCGACGGCGACCACCTCGTTCATGAGCTTGACGCTAAAGTCAGCGGCGCCGGGGGACGACTGGAAGATGTGGTTGGTGCGCAGGCGCGTGACCGTCGTGAGCGTGTTCCACGCGCAGTTCCTGCCGTCAGCTCTCATGGAACTTACCCTGCAGCTGTAGGTTGCTCTGCTCGACTCACCAGACGAGCTTGATCCAGCGCTCGGACTGGATGTCGTCCGATACCACGACGCCGCCGCCCGCCTTCTCGAGCCACCCCGTGAGCCGGAGGAGCTTGGCCTTCTCGGCCGCCCGGTCCGAGCGCTCAGTGTAGTCGACGCCGATCGTGAGGCCCTCGGCCGCAAACTGCTGCAATGTCGCGACACCCTTCTCGGCCGGCAGCACCTTGGCGCCGGTCCAGACGACAGCCGAGATGATCGTCGTGTCGGGGAACGCGGCGTGCAGGGGGTCCTCGTTGCCCGCGCCGTTCTGGAGCAGCACAATCGCAGTGTCCTTGCTGATCACGGGGCGCAGGATGTCGGCCAGCGACGGCACAGCGTCCAGATGCGCCTTGTTCGCGCACAGGACGTAGTCAAACATCTTGCCGCTCGCGGCGGCGTCCGCGGTCGTCTTGTACACTGTTGTCTGTCAGCCGCTGTTGCTGTGATGGATGGTGTCTGTGCAGCTACCTGCGCGAGAGGGTAGCTGCGGCCATATTGTCAAGGTTGACCCGCCGCACTCCCCACCCTCCGCAAGGAGTTCTCAACTACACTGATGTCCGAGGCCCCGCACCCTCCCCGCTCTCCCATCACCAACCCCACGCTACTCCATCCGACACTATAACTTGTCTCCAGGACTCACCACCATCAAGCATGTGGCTGTGGTCGCCGAACTTGGCGCTCAGAAGCTTGTAGCCGTTCTTGCTCAGGTCGTCATAGTTGGAGCGCGCGACGGCCGAGACGTTGACGCCCTCGGACGCCTGGAGGAGGTGGGCATACACGCCGCCAATGGCGCCGAATCCGAACAGGAGCGCGTTGGGCTTGGTTTCGTTAGCTGCAGCTGTCATCGTTGCGGTGGTGCTGGCGAATGTGCGATAGAGAGAGCGAGTGGGAGATGGGAAGACAGATATGGGCGAGACAGAGGCGCGAATGGCTGGGCGGAGCGCGAGCATGGTCGTCGTCGGCGTCGCGCGCAGGAGCAAGATGGTGATGACTTGCTTGGTCGAGCCCGGCGTCCGGCCCTCGCTGCCGGTGGAGTTAAGTTGCTGGCCCGGAAAAGTGGACCGCGAGTTACCGTTACCGTTCGGCATCCTCCGGCGCTGCCGCTCTCCCCTCCACACGCACGCTTATGCCTGCTCGGCAGGCAGGTCATGGACCGTACAGTATGCTTACATTACCACCCTCCTCTGTTGCTGTTGGGAGGACTCGACAGTGCACTAACACCCACAACCGCTGGCATCAAGGGGGCCTAGCCCACCCTGATCACGGCCATGACCGACGCTGGCTGGGGGAGATTGTGGCTCTACTGCTCACCCAGAGTTTCTCTTCGTTTCTCTCCAGCGGCGTATCGGGAGGAGGTTCAAAGTTACAGCTCCCGATCCCCAGCAGTCAGTCGACCCGCAGCTAACGCCTCTTACAACCCCGCGGAAGTACCTGCTCACAGTGCTGGACGCGGCCTCCAACTCTACATGTCACGGGGCCAGTGACGGCCCGATACGGGTGTGAAACTGGTGTTGCTGTTCGACCTGTGGCCATCGCCGCGTTCTCCGTCACCAGCTCGGGCCGACAGTCCGCACCTTACTAATCTAGGTCTGCTCACACTATAATCTCTCCGAGAGCACGCAGCACAGGTTGCCTCGGCATCCCTTGGCCAACATTCTCATCCGCTTACACTGATTCTCAGCCTCTACACGCGACTCTCACTCCTTTGATGCTGCCCGCCGTCACACCCGCTGGGGTGGCCGCTCGCGACGCCTTCGTTACCACCCAAGTCTCCAGCGGTACAGTTCCTTTTCTCATTGTTGGAGTGGTAGACAGTAACGGCATCGTGCACTCCGACCACGCCAGCGAGCGACTGCCAGAGAGTCCCGAGCCCGTGAACAACGAAACCAGTGAGGGACATCTTCTCCATCTCTTCCCCATCTCACCCCGACTACCTGCCCTCTCCTCCAACCCTCCCCACTGTTAAAAAGGGACTCCAAGCTATAGCTCGTGCCGCTCCAGCCTCGTATGGGGCTCGAACCCATGACATTTTGATATCTTATATCTTTGGGCGTAAGAGTCAAACTATCTACCGACTGATATAACGAGGCGGATGAGAGCTGTCCCGCTGCTCGGCTAGACGTCTCTTCTCACCTGTCGACGGCAATGCCGCTCCTATGCCTCAAGATTGTGACCTTCATCGCGTGCCTCCAGCTCGTCGAGCGCGGACACGCTTCCCTCAACGACCCCTCTGTTGTTCAGACCAGGAATTGATATGCATCCCTGTCCGCAGCTCGTATGTGCGAGTGTGGCGTGCTCACTTACAGGTGCCAACGTTTTTCTCAGTCGGATCCGAAGCGTTCGTTCGACTCGTCACATCGTAGAGATAGCCCACTGATTCAGCAGTGTCGTCCTGGAATAGACTGACTTAATAAGACTTTTGGGACGGGCATGCCGTCGGAACAGCGACCCGGGATGTCGAATACGTCGTCCGACCTGGACCCAACTTAAAAGCTCCTTGTGAACGGTCGGAAGCCAAGCACTCGTCGCATTCACTCACACTCACACTGCAGTACTTGCAAACTAACAATCACAATGGTCACAATCACTACCGCCGGCGCTGCCGCTCTCGACGTCTTCACCGCCTCAAAGGTCGCCGAGGGCACAGTTCCGCTGCTGTTCACCGGTATAGCCACAAAGGACAGAGTCGTCTACTCGCACCACGCCGGGGACCGCGTACTCGGACAGCCAGAGCTTGGGTCTCTGCAAGATGACACCAGTGAGTTTGGTCTGCTGTTCCTCGCCGCAACAACCTAGCGCTCACTCTAGTACTCCAGCTCTTCTCCATGACAAAGCTCGCCACCTCTATCGCGTGTCTCCAGCTCATCCAGCGCGGACTCGCCGCGCTCGACGACCCAGCCGTGGTTGAAAAGCACCTCCCGGAACTGTCTGCCCAGCCCATCCTTGTCTCCGTCTCCCCGCTGAAGACTACTCCGCGCACGCGTCCCCTGACGCTCCGGCACCTACTCACGCACACTTCCGGAATCGGGTATCCCTTCAACTCCACACTGCTCGCCGAGTACGAGTCGACCCGCTCGCCCCCGCTGCCGCAATGGTCGGACAAGGGAGCGGGCGTTGACGCTCGCCTCCGGCCGCTCCTGTTTGAGCCCGGCACGCAGTTTCTGTACTCGCGCAGTACCGAGTTTGTGGGACTCTTGGTGGAGCGCATCTCGGGGAAACCGCTGGAGCAATACTTTCACGAGCACATCTTTGGTCCCTGCCGAGTGGCTGCCAGCGACATCACCTTCCTGCCGACCAAAGACGCCAAAGCCCGGCTGGCGCCAATGTATGGGCGCGCCGCGGACGGGACACTCGTCCCCAGTCCTGGGCCCCGAGACGTCATGTCCTTTGTGCCCGAGGACATCAAGCTCGCGAGCGGCGGCGGCGGCCTCCTCGGCACTCCGCGCGCATATCTTACCTTACTCTCCCACGTGCTGTCCTGCAAAGACGCGGACGGCATCCTCACCACCGAGTCCTTCAAGCTACTCTTCTCCAGTGCCCTGGACCCGCGCGACTCTGCAGCCGGCCAAAAGGTGCACGAGACGCTGGGAAGCGTCGCGGCGGTCGAAGGGCTCGGCCTGTCGCAGTACGTCTCCGGCGCCGAAGCGACATTCTCCCTCGGACTCTTGCTCGTCGAGTCTGACATTCCGGGCCGCAGGAGGGCGGGATCGGGCTGCTGGTCCGGGCTGGCGAGGACGCGCTTCTGGGTTGATCCGACGACTGGCATCGCCGCGTTCCTCGGCACGCAGATTGTGGAGGCGGACTGGAGCCACTTTGCCGCGGTCACGGAGGAGTTTGAGAAACTTGTGTACGCCGCTCTCGGCTGAAGAGTACAGCGGGGAGCGGGACGCTTGTCGTAGTGCACAGTGCGATGCAGTTATTCAGCTCGCGACGCCGAGGCGCCACGGACATGTAGGCACGGGAAGGCCGGGACCCCGCAACACCGATGCTGCAGTTGTTGCTCGGCGCCCTAGTGTGGCGGGGATCGTCGAGTCGAACGGAGTCTTCTTCGACATCAGCAGTGGTAAGGTCAGTAGAGTATGGGGGCAACTCTATTGCCGAGCATCCCGGCGGTAATTGACAAGGTGGAGGCGGAAGCGAATACGTCATCATGCACATAGTTCCAGCCGGCGGCGGGGTGGGCAGACGCATTAATATGAAAGGTGGCAACGTTGCTCTCTGTTGTTCTCATCCCCCACATCTCTCACATCCATTCCCACATGCCGCCCACACTCTCCGCCGCCGGCATCGCCGCACTCGACAAGTTTACGACCACCAAGGTGTCGGATGGCACCGTGCCGCTGCTGTACACCGGTGTCGCGAGCAAGGACGGCGTCTTCTACTGGAACAAGGCCGGCCCGCGCCTGTCGAGCGACCCGTCCGCTGGCCCCGTGCAGGACGACACGAGTGAGCAGCTACCGCCTCTGTCCTGACAGCTGACGCCAGTGCTGCAGCTCTTCTCGATGACCAAGCTCGTGACGACCGTCGCGTGTCTCCAGCTGCACGAGGCGGGCAAGCTGAGCTTTGACGACGCCGACCTGATCGAGGCGTACCTCCCCGAGCTGTGCGCACAGCCGATCCTGCTCTCGGTGTCCGACGACGGCAAGGACATTCGCACGCGCGAGCGCAAGCGGCCCATCACGCTGCGGCACCTGCTGACGCACACGTCGGGCCTCGCGTACAACTTTTCGTCGCCGCTGCTCGCAAAGTGGGAGGCGGCGACCAAGGCGCCGTCGTGGGCGGCGCGCGGCGCGTCCGAGAAGGCGCTCACGCAGCCGCTCATGTTCGAGCCCGGCACAAAGTACATGTWCTCGATCGGCCTCGACTGGGCGGGCATCCTCGTTCAGCGTCTCTCGGGCCTCAGCCTCGAGGACTATTTCCACAAGCACATTTTTAGCAAGTGCGGCCTGACCCGCGACGACATTACGTTCCTGCCGACCGACAGCGTAAAGGCGCGCCTCGCGAGCATGTACGGCCGCAACGAGGACGGCAAGGTCATCCCCTCGGACGGGCTGCGCGCCGTCCAGGACTGGACCCCCGCCGACATTACCCTCCAGCTCGGCGGCGCCGGCCTCCTCGGCACCGCAAAGGCGTACCTCACCTTCCTCTCAAAGCTCCTCGCGTGCAAGGACGCAGACTGCGGCGTCATCAGCAAGGCGTCGTACAACTATCTCTTTACAAACGCGCTCCCGGCGCGCAACTCGCCGTTCGGACCCCAGGTGTACAAGGACCTCGGGGGCATGGCGCAGTTTGAGGGCGTGTTCCAGCCGCAGTTTGCCAGCGGCGAGGCGCTCGGCCACTCGATGGGCCTCATGCTCTTCATGGAAGACAGCGCGCTCGGCCGCAAGAAGGGCAGCGGCTTCTGGAGCGGAGCCGCAAAGACCCGGTTCTGGATCGACCCCGAGAGCGGCATTGCGACTTTCTGCGGCACCCAGATTCTCGAATTCGACTGGAAGCCGTTCGCAAAGGTCGTCGACGAGTTTGAGGAGATTGTGTACGGCGGTCTGCAGAAGTAAGTGGGTAGTCAATGTTAATAGCAAAACTCGGAAGCGATAAACGTCGTAGATCTGCATGCAACAATGCAAGGTATCGTGAAAGTGAGACTACACAATGAGCCACGGCTTGGATCTGATGTCCGTCTGCCCGGGACCAGCCGCGCCGCGCTCTGCTCCAGCCCAGACCATACACTGGGCGAGCAGAGGGTGCCGGCGCGCTTCCCGATTCGGTGCGCTCCTATTACTATCCCGTCACTGTATATTAGAGGAAGCCAAAGCCCGAGCTGTACGCCATGGGCTTGACGTCGGGGTGCGGCACGGCGTCGAACTGGTGGTACGACATCTGGCCGTCCGCCTGCATCTTGACGTACGCAGCCTGAGTGTTAGCAGTGTCCTGTGTTGGTGAGAGGGACAGGCTCGAGCGCCGCCAGGACTAGAAGGTCTCGACAAGTGCTTCGCGCAGAGGTCTGGCACAGCCAAGCCTTCGTGCCCTGACATCGGCCTGCCTGGGCCCCCACTCTGCGATATGCGCCACCCACCTTGTTGCCAGTCGAGTCGCAGTAGTTGGGGCAGCTAAAGGTCGTGATGCAGAGGCCGTCGTGCTCGATCGCGTAGCCGTCCTGGCGCACCTCGTGTGACCGGATGATAGCAGTGATCTGGTTGAGCTCGCACCAGCGGCGAGTAACGTCGGGGCCGAAGCCGAGTCCGACACCCTGGAGGTCAGTAGATGCTGGTGACAAGCAAGGGCAACTTACACGCTTCGACGGGCCGCGGCCAATCTCCTCCTGCGGGTCGGTCCAGAGGAGCTCGCACATGAGACCCTCCTGGCCGGGCTGGCGGCCGTAGCGATCAATGGCGGCAATCTCGTCAAGGAGGACGCCGTCCTTGCTGACGGGCGGTCCGCCGTGGACGACAAAGTAGCGCTTGTGGCCGTTGGGACCAAGGATAGCAGGCTGCGAGCCCTCAGACTTGAGGCTCGACGGCGGCTGCGAGGCGGTGAGGAGGGTGGCAAGGGGGACTGGTGTCAGCTACATCCGGGGAATTGCACTCACGAGCAGTGAAGACATCGGCAAAGAGCTTGTAGGTCATCTCGCCGTGCTTGGCCTTGCACTCGCCCTCGAATCCGTAGACCTTGTTCATGTCGTTGGTCTCGTGGTTGCCGCGGTTGAGGAAGACGCGCTCGGGGTAGAGCCACTTGTAGGCGAAGAGGGTGAGGACGACCTCGACGGACCACGAGCCGCGGTCGACAAAGTCGCCGTTGAACACGATCATGTGGTTGTCCGAGGGAGGCTTGATGATGCTGAGGAGGTTGTGGAGGTCGTAGAACTGGCCGTGGGCTGGGGTTAGATTGTGACGAGCACGGATACTCACTGTCGCCGACAATGTCGCAGGTGACGCCGGCGGGGACGGTGGCCTCGACGAGCGACTTTTCCTTTTGAACCACGGCGAGAACACCGAGAACAATTTCCCAGACGACACGCTTGGGCATCTTGCCACCGGTCTTGAAGCACTCGATCATGTTCTCGACAAACTCGAGGGTCGGGGTGAAGCGCGCAGTGGGGTCGTCGGGGACGATGGGGAGGGGCACGCCGGTGGTGGTGTCGAGGGCACAGGCACCCTGCGCAATGGCAGTGAGACAGCGCTGCGACGCGCTCTCGGTCTCGCCGATAGCAATAGCCTGCACTTGTCAGTGGGTGGCAACAAAGACTGCTCACCTTCTCAAACTCTATCCTGCGAACGAGCTTGACGGTGGCGGTGAGCTGCTCGCGGACGGCCTTGTTTCCGGGCTCCATCTCGAGGGCCTTCTTAAAGTCGGGGATGGCGTCCTTTGGACGCATAACGGCAAGAGAGGAGACGCCGCGACGGTAGTAGGCCTTTGCGTAGTCGGGGTTGATGTGGATCGCCCTTGTAGCGTCCGAGATGGCGGCACCGTACTCCTCCATCTTGGCCTTTGACATTGCACGATTGTTCCAAAAGGTAGCGTCTGTCGGGTTGTAGGAGATGGCTGCTGTGTAGAGCTCGATCGAGTGAGCAAAGTCCTTTGCTGCAAACGCCTTGTTCGCCTGGGCCTTGAGCTCGAGCGCCTTGGCCCGGTCCTCGTCGGTGATTTCGCGGAGCTCGTCAACGTCCGAGTCGAGGTCGCCGTTGGAGGAGACTGTGGAAAGTGAGTGGGAGCTCGGGGGTGGGATGGGGAGAGGTGGGTGGCAAGAAGTAGCCCGCTATTATCTGATAGCCAATGGTTTAAGCAAGCTGGGCGGCAGAGGGTGTGGTCGGGTGACCAGGCAGTGCAGGCCAGAGTTGAGACATGGACTCACGCGACAGGTCTGCGAGCGACCGTGCAGACAGCATGGGGGAGGGGAAGGGGGTAATGTCGTCGTTGAGGGTGGAGGGTGCGGTCGAGCTCGAGCCCGAGGAGGGGGAGGCACCAGCGTTGGCGCCAGCAGCGACCGCGTTCTTGACCGCGTCGCGCAGGTCCATGTCGTTGGCCATGGCGGCAGGGATTGTGGTGGGGAGCGAGTAGAGGGGAGCAGAGAAGAGGAGTGATGCGAGATGGGGATGGAGATGGGGATTGCGCTGGGAGGGGTTGGTGGTGGTGGTGGTGGGTGCGTGTGTGGCGTCGACGACAATCTCAAGAGACCAAGAGCAAGAGCAAGAGCAAAAAGAGCCAAGAGCCAAAGTGGTAAAAAGTCGGCGACAGTCGAGATGGAGATGGAAATGGAGATGGAGATGGGATAAGTGCATTAGTATTCTGATTACAACAAGACACGACGCGTCTCTAATAAAACCACCCGTCATTAGAAAAAATTTCACAACATGGACGATAAACACAAACTGACATTCTCCCCCAATGTCAAACATCGTTGGTGAAACGGTATCATGCGTCGTTGCCATCGACGCGGCAGGGGTTCGACTCCCTTACGATGTAGCTTCTTTTTTTCCATCTGGGCCTGTAGGCGTCTGGTTTTGTTGACGACACGTTGATCCCCGCTGCCCCGCTGCCCCGCTGCTTGCATGAAGAAGCTTGTTGTGTTGTTGCAGCGCGAGCAGCCGTGTCGATGCATCTGCGGCGCGCAGAGTGCAGACTAGAGAAGCATGCTAGAAGCATTGACTGGCGCCACGTGTGGCAGAATAATTCAAAAGGGGTCGACCCTTTGCTGCTGCTGCTCGTCGTCGTCGTCGTCGTCGTCATTGTGGGTAGTTCAATGTCCTTGAAAGAATCCCGCCGCGACGGCCACCCGACCTTTGAACCTTGAACTCGATCATCATCCCAACCCAACCCTACCTCCCTTTTATCATTCAACTCTCTCTCTCTCTCTCTTTCCTTTACATCCACCACCACCAACAACACCGACCCCAACACCACCACTCCTTTGCTCTCTCGCGCAGCCCTCCCCAAACTCACCACCACAGAGCCTGGCTGCCTCCCTCCCTTTCCTGTCGCTTCACCCACCCCTCTCCGATAGCGACGGTCCACCCCTTTTCCTCCAGTCGCCATGAGGTTGCTACCCCTCCTCGGCGCGGCTCTTGCTGCCACGCGCGCGCTGGCATACAAAGGTATGCACAACCCCCAGGCCGCCAGCTGCGCCAGACACCACAGTCCGTGGTTCCGCCGCAGCCAGCCCAACTCGCCAGCCTGGGCCCCTGCCGCCGGCACCGTCGTCCGCAACGCTGACCCCCCAGCCACCATCAAGGACTCGGACTTGTTCCACGAGGTCTGCCAGGGCATGTACGGCGGCAAGGATGCGTACATTGAGCGTGAGTTTCGTTCGGCCTCTGCCGTTCGTTGCTGCCATTACTGCGCCGCGGTCGCAGTCTGCGCGTCCCGCCTCCTGCCCCGACCAAGTCTAGGTCAGAGCCGAGAAGGCAGTCGCGACCGTTATGGGCCACCGATACCCCGCGAGAGGTGGCCGGCCGGGAGCCCTCCTCCGTTTGACCGCCCGTCGACACTCAACTAACGCACAGTGTCATTCGACCAAGGAGGAGAGGGTCAGGTGGCCCTCGTCATTTATGAGTGGGCGGACGCCGACTACCTGGGCGCAAGGCTCCCTAGCAAAGACGAGGACCTGGGATACGTGCAGGTGAGTGCTGATCCGCATGTGAAAGCACCACTGACAAGTGCAGAAGCAATACATCTGCACCTCCGCTGCTGGTACGTCTTGTTGCCCGAGCTCAACATAACAGGTATCTTGCTGACCCCAGTCCGCCAGGGACTTTGCAAGACGCCGCAACTCGGCTCGTTCATCATCAACCTCCCGGAGAACACCAACTCCTCCATCTACACTACACCGCTCCGCTTCGGTTCCAGCACCTCGTCGAAAGCTAAGCGTCTCGCTCTTCCGCAGGACGACGACGACGACGACGACGACGACAGCGACGCAACCGTCGACAAGCCCAAGTTTGCCGAGCCCAACGCGAATGGCGACACGGTCGTGAAGCCCGGAGCTGCTGTGGATGCCGACCTTGCCGCCGATGAGACCACCCCTACCACCCCTGCCGCCGACGACGAGAACGGCACTGGTGACACGCCCACCGCCACGACCCCCGCTGCCGAGCACGAGGAGGATGTGGCCGTGTACGACAAGCCGATCCGCTACGACGTCCCCAAGATGGGCTACTACTGCGTCGGTGAGTGGCGGTTTGCCAGTGCCAACTAACCCTAGGCGTTGTTCCCGTTACCCTCCGTGACTCGGCGCGCCGTGACCTTGTCGAGCGCGCGACCGAGGCCAAGTTTTCCGGCACTGTCGTGTTCCGCAACCAGTTTGAGGGCGAGCTCCCTGCGGCCGAGTACCCCAAGATCGGGGTGAGTTTGCAAGGCCGGTTCAATCTAACTCGCAGCTGTACGGCGTCCTCTCGCTCGTCTACTGTCTCCTCGCTGCCGGCTGGGCGTTCCTCTGCGTGCGCCACTACCAGGAGCTGCTCCCGATGCAGTACTACATTTCCGGCACGATTGTGTTCCTCATCATCGAGATGCTCGCGCTTTTCGCCTACTACCGCTTTATCAACAAGCACGGCAGCGGCGCGGGCGGCACGGCGTTCCTCGTCGTCATTTCGATTCTCAACGCGGCGCGCAACACGCTCTCGTTCTTCCTGCTGCTCATCGTCGCGATGGGCCTCTCGGTCGTGACGCCCTCCCTCGGATCCATCATGAACCGCGTCCGCATCCTCACTGGCCTCCACTTTGTGTTTGGCGTCGCGTACGCCGTCGGCACTGTCAAGGTGGACATTGACGTGAGTTTCGCGAACCTACCTGGCCTGGAACTGACACCAGTCTGCGTCGCTCATCCTGGTCATGGGCCTCATCATCCCGCTCGCCGTGACGCTCACCGCCTTCCTGATGTGGATCATCATTAGCCTGAACGGTACGATCCTGCACCTGCAGGAGCGCAAGCAGCATTTCAAGCTGCAAATGTTCCAGCGCCTGTGGCGCATCCTCATCATTGCGGTAATCGCCGTCGGCGCCTTTTTCATCCTCTCGTCCATCTCGCTCTCGAACCGCCTCGACGAGGACTATGCCCCGCGCAACTGGCGCTGGCGCTGGCTGCTGCTCGACGCTAGCCTCGCCGTCATCTACCTCGTCGCCTTTACCGCCGTCGCGTGGCTGTGGCGCCCGACGGACAACAACGTGCGCTTTGCCATGAGCCAGGAGCTCGCGCAGGACGAGGCCGACGCCGAGGACTATGAGATTGACAGCATGGAGCCGCGCAACGAGCACATTAACCCAGACCCGCTCGGCCTCGAGCCCGACGAGGGCCGCATCCGCATCCACGGCGACGGCGGCGAGTACGAGCCCGCGCACCACCTCGGCCGCGACTCGCTCGACGACGACGACGCAGACGGCTCGGACGACGAGCGCAAGGGCTTCCTCGGCAAGAAGGTGCCCGGCAGGCAGGGCGGCACGACCGGCACGTCCCACCAGCCCCTGCGTTCCGGCGGCGGCGGCGGCGGCGGGCCGCGCGGCGTCAACGACGACAATGTCGTGTTCACCATGGGCGACGACTCTGACGACGACCACGCCGCGCCCTCGCGCGGCCTCTCGCCCGCGCACCACTCGCGGCGATCCAGCGGGAGCAAGTCCAAGTCGGACTAATACAGTGGGCTAAAATACACAATACATACAGTCAGAGGAAAGATGGCACCCACCCACTGGCCGCGCGGCCGCTGGGCGGACGGCGGCCGTGTCGCGCGCGGGAAGCATGCATGCATATAGATGGACAGTGCGGTGCGGACCGCCGAGCGAGGCTGGAGCTCTGGGCACTACAGCATGCTACCAGCGTCGAGTGGTGGCGGCGCCTGGCGCCGGGGCCCGCTCCTCTGGCCGCCGACCATGGTTGATCCGCAGCCTTGTCGCCTGCATCCCCGCAGTCCCTGCCTCCTGCAGCCAGTGCCCGCCGTCCGATCCACTCGCGCGCCCACGATGCACGCTGCACGCTGCACGATGCGATAGTAATACATATGAGGGGTGAGTGGTGTGTGTTGATATCTACAGATATAACAATGGTGTCAAGGCACATGCGCCCGAGAGTCCGCGGGCCGCGGCCGTGGACGTGTTTTTGTGGAGTTTTCTGCTCCTCCTATACTACTACGAGTACTGCTGCTGGTACTGCTACTATATGATAAAACCCTGTGGTGGCCCAACTTAATAAACATACTTGTGGCGTGTCGACACTCTTCCGACCTGTCCTCGCGCTGCACTGCGCGCTTACGCCTCGGGCGCAGGCGACGCGGGCGACGCGGGAGACGCAGACGCAGACGCAGACGCGGCGGCGGGGGACGCGGGCGCGGGGTTGACGAGCGCCTCGTCAATGATCGCGCGCGCCTTCATCCAGACGGCGACGGGGTAGCGGCGCTCCTCCATGCGGCCGAGGACGGCCTCGGCGGCGTCGCGGTTGCCCGCCGACAGCTCGGCGCGGATCATGGCCTCGTACGTCGACGGCTCGCGGAAGACGAGGTTGGTCGGCTCTGTCGTGACGGTGGCCGGCTTGGCGTGGCCGGAAGAGGTAAGCAGTGCGGGGTGGTTGTTGGGCGCGGCAAAGCCGGTCAGGCTGTCGCCCATGGCCTCGAACACTGTGCGCGCGCGGTCGAGCGCGCCGTGGCGCGCATAGCCGGCAATGAGCACGTTGCAGACGTACGCGGTGCTCTGCGCCGACGAGGCCGAGAGCTGCGCGTGCAGGGCCGAGAGCTGCTCGAGCGAGCCGACCTGGCCGACAACGTTCAGGATCGCCTCCCAGACGACGGGCTCAGGGGTCGAGTTGGCGGCAGTGCTCGGGTGCGAGGGGATAGACTCAAAGATGGCGAGCGCGCGCTGGAGGTCGCCGGCGTGGATGCCAAAGGCAGTGATGAGCGACGCCCAGTGCGTGCCCTGCACGGCGACATGGCGGTCGCGGCAGAGGTCGCCAAAGACGCGGTCCATGGCGGCGAGGTCAATAGGCGCAAGGGTTCCGTACGCATCAAGAAGAAGCTTGTAGGTGTGGGCCGAGGGGCGGACGTTGGCGGAGCGCATCGCGTCATAGTACTTGAGCACCAGCTCGCGGCTCGGGCGGGTCTGGAGGTGGAGCTGCATCATGGTGTTGAAGGGCGGGACGCGGGGGCGGAAGTTGCGCTGCGCACTCATCTCCTCAAAGAGGTTGGCGGCCGACTCGGCGTCGCCGACACGGCAGCACGCGTTGATGACGGCGCCGTACGTGACGGACGAGGGACGGATGCCGTGCGCCTTCATGCGGCTGAAGAGCTCGAGGGCCATCTCGGCCTTGCGCGCCTTGGACAGCTTGGAGATGATCGTGTTGTAGAGGTAGAGGTTGGGGACGACGCCCATGGCCTGCGACTCGTCAAAGAGCTCGCGGGCGACCAGGGCCTCGTCGGTAGAGTCGCGCGACGACGCGATCATGGTAGCGTACGAGTCGGGCGAGGGGACCATGCCGGCCTCGATGATGCGCGCACGGTGCATGCCTGCCTGCTCGAGGTGGCCGAGGAAGCAGCACGCGGCAATCATGCCGTCCTCGACGGTGCGCCAGCCCTCGGCCTGCGCGGTGGGCTCGGGAACGCACGAGGCGAGAACAACCTGGGCAAGCGAGTAGAGCTCACGGGCCTTGGGCTCGTCACCGGCACGGGCAATCGAGGCGATAAGGCGGCCGAGGCCCTGGGGCGAGGGAACCTCGTTGGTCTGGGTGAGCGCCTTGCGGATCGAGTTGTACACGCGGTCGGGCGAGGTGTTGCTCGAAGGGAAGACGAGACGCTCAATGAGCTGGTCAAGCTTGGGCGAAATGTGGAGCGTGTGCGCCGAGGGGGGCTGGAGGTTGGAGGGAGGGGTGGCGTCCGAAGCAGGGGTGGGAGGGAGGCTAAAGGTCTGCTCCGACTCGGCAGCGATGCTGGCCTCCGGGGTGGGGAGGAAGGGGGTCGCGACGTCGCCAAAGGCAGCGGAGAGCAGCTCGGCAGCGCGGTCGACACCGAAACGGTACGAGAGCATGGCGGCAATCTCACCGACGACAGGCGCAGGGGCAGCGCCGGTGAGCGCGTTGGCGGCGAGGTCGGTCATGATAGCCTCAAGAGGGACGTCGGCGTCACCCGACTCGATGAACGCAGGCGGGAGAGAGGAGACGGCGTCGCAGAGGCGGAACCAGTGGTCGATGGACGACAGCACGGCACCGTCAGTCTTGGCGCGCTCGGCCATGTACATCTCGACGATGCGCTGGGCGATCGAGCGGGGGTCGACGTCCGAGTGCATGGGAATGGCGAGGCGGCTAAAGGTGCGGGTGACGTCGAGGACGTGGGTAAGGGTGGCGTCGTCGGCGAACACGGCCTGCGAGAAAATGTCGCGAAGGATCTCGACATCAGAGGCGAGGAACTGCGCCGAGGAGGTGCGCCTGTCAATGCACGACACGATGCGGCCAATCTCGCTCGCCTTGCCGGCCTCGATAGCGAGGGCGACCTGGACCCTGAGCATGGCGGGCTCGAAGCGGGCGTCGATCGCGTAGAGAAGGTTCTCAAGGGCGGGGTAGGCGGCGATGCGGGCCTCCTTGTCGAGCGACAGTACGTGCGCGAGCGCCTGGCCCCAGACCTGGGTGACGAGGAAGCCGTCGGTGCGCTGGCCGGGGTAGTTTGTGCTGATGGTAGTGTTGATGGCAGAAACGACAGCGAGCGAGTCCTCGAGGCGGCCCGCGGCGGCGAGCGCGCGCGCGACGCCGTACAGGTCCGAAGGGACAAGAGTGTCCGCCTTGGCGTCCTGGAGGAGGTCGAAAGCGGCGTGCACGTGGCCAGCCTCGGCGAGGACGTTGATTGCGGCGCTGGTAATGAAGAAAGTGGGCTTGCCGGTGGTGAAGCGCGAGGCCTTGCTCCGGGCAGAGGGCTGGGCGAGCTCGGTGACCATGTCGATCTGGCCGCAGGCGACGAGCGCAGCGATACCAGCGCGGGTGGGCGTGCGGGTGTCCTGGCCCTTGGCGACGCGGGGGTCAATGTCAAGGAAGCGGTTCCAGGTGGAGATGACGAGCTCGGGCTCGTCGGCGGCAACGTCGGCGAGGAGCTCAAAGATCGAGGTGTACAGCGCATGGCTGATGTTGGCGTCCTTGGCGCCGAGGGCGGTCTTGATCACTGGGAGGATGGTCTCAGGCTTGACGGCAAAGGGAAGACCAACAACAGTGGCGGCGGCGGAGATAATGTCGTGGGTGAGCTCGGCGACGCCGCCCTTGGGGTAGAACTTGACGGCGACGTCGTAGAGCTTGAGCGCCGAGGCGAGGTTGTGCTCTGACTGGTACGCCTCGATGGCCTCGGCGGCCTCCTCGTCACGGGGAGTGACGGGGGTGTCGATGGCGAGCTTCTCGGCCTTGAACGCGACCCACTCGCGCTCCTTGACCCAGCGGTGCGAGGCGGCGGCGACGTCCTCCTCACGGAGGCAGAGAGCCTGGATGACGAGCCTGGTGGTGCGGAAGTTGGGGACAACGTCGCGCTGGAGCATCTCGTTGTACATGTCGAGGACAGTGGCGATCGACTCGCCGCGGTTGCGCTTCGAGATGAGCGCGTGAATGCAGGCGTTGTAGGTGGCAGTGGTAAAGCCGGCAGGGAGGGGGAGCTGGGACGCGAGAATGTCGTTGTCGGGCTGCTCGCTGCGGGGAGTGCGGTAGTGGGCAATAATGTCCATGAGCTGCTTGCGCGAGGCGGATCCAGAGTCGTTGGCGAGTCGGTAGATCTCGTCGCAAATGGCGGCGTCGTTGTCGGCAGTCTGCTGGGGGAGGAATGCGTCGTCTGTCGGGGACGGCCGGGTGAGGGAGGCAGTCGAGTTGCGGCGGACCTGTGTGCGGGTGGGGGATGTCGGGCGGGCAATGTCAAGACCGGCAAGGTCCATGAGCACACGGTTGGGCTGGTCGATGCGGTTGGTCTCTGGGGTAGGAGTGGCCGACACGAGCTGGGGGCGGGCGCGCGAGTGGAAGGCGCGGGCACCGAGGGGGCGGGGGGCGGCTCCGGGGAGCCAGAGAGCACCTCCGGGGGTGGCCTCGGCCGGGAGGGCCGCCCAGGCGGGGTACGCAATGGACGAGCGCCTGGGAGCGGGGGCGTCCTCGATCGCGGCCGGCGCGGCCTCCATCTCGACGAGCTTGACCTGGCGGGCGGCTCCGCGGGCCTGCATCTTTTCGGACAGCATCACCACGCGGGTGTTGGGCTTGTCATCGCGGTGGGCGATGCGCTGCTTGAGCGCGAGGTGGGCGCGCTGGCGGGCCGCGGCGGCCTCGTTCTTCTTCTCCTCTGCCGAGCCGCCGAGCGATGTAGCGTCGGCCGCTGGGCCTTGCGGGAGCGACATGAACGCGCGCGCCTGGCCAGTGTAGCCACCGCCGTTGGACGCTCCGCTGTATCCGCCACGGCCGGCACCGCCAGCGGCGCCCGAGGAACCAGAAGCGGTCTGGGCATTCTGGGCTGCGACGAGAGAGTTGCCAACGCCTGCTGGCTGGAAATGGTGGAGCAAGCTGGGGTTTGATGTGAAGAGGTCTGGCTGGTGTGTTGCGTGCGACTGGAGACGCAGCAGCGGCCTGATGTGTGTGCTGGGACAGTCAGTGCATGCACGATGC
Organism: Apiotrichum akiyoshidainum; assembly: GCA_002973495.1. NCBI lineage: Eukaryota > Fungi > Basidiomycota > Tremellomycetes > Trichosporonales > Trichosporonaceae > Apiotrichum > Apiotrichum akiyoshidainum. The sequence continues at coordinate 27,691 of PQXP01000019.1, forward strand.
GGGATGGTACGCACGCCGCCTTTCCGAGCATTGTGGATAAGTGTCTAGATGAACCTCAGCCCGGAGGCGGGAGGATGCTGATGGCGGTCAAGGTGGGTGGATGGAGGGGAGAGAGAGAGAGAGGATGGTGGGTGGAAATTAGTGAAAATGATGATCCGGGGGTGTTGCCGAGTGGTGGATGGATGGATGGATGGATGGGATGGGATGTGGGGTGGGTGTTCTTGGCAGAAGAAGAAGAAGAACAGACAAGGATGTCACTCTGTAATAGATGAAAGACAAGCGTGTCTGTCTGTCGCCGTCGCCCCTCGGCCATGCAATGCTCTGCATCGCATCCAGCGCCGACGACAGTGCCACCCAGGCCACTGCAGTGCCGTGCCGTGCCGAACTCGACTCGCAAGTGTGTTGGGTGGCAAAATGGCTCACTCTGCAGTATTTTCCCGACTTGCTCCGGGTGGATGCCAAAGCCGCCGGCGTCGTCGGAGGCATTTGTGCGGCCGTCCCATTAGTTGGCAAACTTTTTTCTTTCTTGCTGCCGCCTTGCTTTAGAGCCCATTTACTTCTCTGGGTCTCTGGCCTCTTCGATACGATGCAATGTGCGATGCAATGTGCGAGCAACGACCCCTCAGGACATTCTGCACACCCTCCCACCCTGCCTACGTCCCCTCGGCCCTCGGCCCCCTCCCTCGGCGTCCAGCTCCTGCAGGTCATGAGGCGGGCTGCAGGCAGATCCTTCTCGCCCATTCCACGGCGGGGGCGGCTCGGCCTCACGCGGCGGCACCCAGATCCCACAGCCGCAGCCGCAGCCGCCCGCCTCCATACCAAAGTGCCTTAACCCTTTACCCTCGCTGCATGACTCACAAAACCAAATACCACACCTGTCGCTGACTCGGACCTCGGGCGTACCATCGGAATTGCCTGGCGACTCCCATACGCCACGCACCACGCACCGCACACGCTACATGCTATGCCACTCAAGCCCCGCCCGGGGCACCACGGCCTGCCATCCGTTACACACACAGAGGCACACTCCGATAAACAGGCAGCACCCTGCCGATTCCATTCCCCGCCTTCGGAAACTGTCACTCGCCGCCCCTGCGGTCTGGGAACGCGCTCGAGAGTGAGCTCGAGCCGTGGTGATAGCCTGCCCTTCGAGCTACACCCACAGCACCTTGGTCTCCATCACCTTGACCCCGCCAATCCTGGACCCGAGCGGCCCCAGCCCTCCCGCGATGCCTTTGCGGCACACCTGTGGTGGCGTCAACAACTGCCCGGCCCCACCATCTCGGTTCCAGTGGCCCCTCGGCTCAGTCACTGTCTCAGTCACCGCCTCTGTAGTACTCACCGGACACTCGCCCTCAATCACATACTTGCCGTCGACGCTCCACAGGCCCTTGAGCAGGTGCTCAATCTTGAGCTCGTCCGACGTGTGCGCCACAAAATATGCGTCCGCGTCCGCGCCGTCGAGGCCAGCGGCGACCAGCTCGTCCTCGACCGTCTCGACGCGGTCCGCCTCGGCCGCGGTGCGCAGCGACGTGAGCGTCCAGTTGGTCGGCTGCGTCACGAGGCACGCGGGCACGAGTGCAGAGCGCGGGCCGCGTGTGCGGCGGCGCGGCGCCGCGCGCTTCCGCGCTGGCTGCCGCCCCATCTCAAGCTCCGGGTACGGGTTGAGCTGCCGCTGGATGGCCGCGAGCAGCGTCGCGTGCAGGCACGAGTAGCACAGGACGTGGCCGCTGGAACTGTCAGCTGTGTATGTGGGGGAATCAGCTTACCATGGGGTGAACGCGGGGTTCGTCGGGGCGCAGAAGCAGACGGGACATGCTGTCGTCAGTTGGAAGCAAAAGGAAGCACAACTCACTGTAGCTGCCGATACCCTGCTCCTCGTCGATGACGCCAGCATGTTCGTCGACGTCAATGACGGGCGGAGGGGCGGCGGCCAGAAATTGGATGCTGTCATCGTGGAGCGCCTCAATGTCACTGGCGCTGTCAGAGCCCGACGACACGGACGTGGCGACAGGCGACGAGGCGCGCCCTTTGCCCTTTTCCGCAGCGGTGAAGCGGCGCTCGCCCGGGTCGGCGGAGCTGGTTGCCGAGCGGTCGTGGGGCAGACGGCGGGGGGAAGGGCGCTGGGGCGAGGAAGGAGGCCGCTGGGAGGGCGAGGAAGGCTGGCGGCGGGGAGCAGACAGCGGGTGGCGGCGGGGGGAAGACGGGGGGCCCGCCGAGCTGTTGACAGACGACCGTCTCGCGAGTGGTATGCGTCCGTTGTCGTTACGGAAAGCCGCAGGTGGCGACAAGGGCATAGTCCTCCAGCTGGGGCTCGCGTTTACGCTTCCTCCTGCTCCAGTGGCACCAGTTACGTTTACGCTGCTCGAGCCCGAGGCGCGTCGGCCGGGGGACAGAGCGGCGCCGACGCGTGGGGGAAGATAGTCGCCATCGCGTGCGTCGTGCAGTTCCGCCTCGTCCTCATCGCTGCTGACCTCGAGATCGCTGCTGCTGTCCTGCCTGGGCAGCGGCTGGCGCGCTGTGAGGCGGGGAAGGCGGCGACTCGCCTCTGCTGCGCTGCTGCGCTGAGCGCGAGGCATGTCGCTTGCGGGTGTGCCGTTCGCGGTGGCGAGTGCTGATGCCAAAGCAGAAGCAGAAGCAGAAGCAGACGGCGGAGGAGAGGTTGCAGAGGAAGAGGACGTCGAGGCGATGGAGATGGGGACTATGCTGGGGGCTGTGGAGTGGGAAGCAGAGGGAAGAGGAAGGGCTGCAGCGACCTGCTGGTCACGGTCGTCGAGGTCGTGGGAAGGCGACGCAGAGGACACGGACACGGACACGGAAACTGGTGCGGGATCATCGCGCACCCGCTTACCGAGCACAACGCGCGGAGTGTGCGCCCGTCCCGAGGATCTGCTGTGGCGCGAGGGAGCAGACGACGAGGCGACGCTGTCGGATCCGTCGCGGAGGCGTCGTCGGGGTGCGAGCTCAATGTCTGCTATTGTTGGGGCGGTGTGATTTGCGCCCCACGGGTCCTCTGGTGGTGGGGAGGAGGGAGGCATTGCGGCCTAGGGTGGTGGTGGTGATGTAGTGGTGGGTGGTGAGGGAGGGATTATTGATGGTGAGCAGCAGGGGGAACAGGCAGTGGGTAGGTGGCGTCATAGCTGATTGCCATCCAAAAGTGTTGGCTTGGTCTCTCTGGCTGGGCGCGAGCCTAATAACATGGGCTGTAATTGGCGTTGACGTCCATTAGTAAATGTGATTACAAAATGGGAATACAATAGAAACCTCCACTCTGAGCGTCCACCCAGCCCAAAATGTTCTGTCCTCCATTTTGTCTTTTGCTGTGGCCCTCTTTCTCTCCACCTGTCTCTCTTCCCCTCACCCCACAGGCCACCAAGCGCAGTCCTCTATTCCGTGCGTACGCGTGCGTGCGTCCCTCTTGCCTCCAAACGCGTGGCCGCTCGTCTGGGTACAAGAGCACCAGTGGCAACGTGGCGGAGTGGTTAACGCGATTGACTCGAAATCAATTTCCTTCGGGAGCGCATGTTCGAATCATGCCGTTGTCGGTAGCGAGCACCAGAGTGCTAGCATATTCCCTTTTTGCATGCCCAGTGAGAGAGCAAGTGCAGAGGAGAGAAATGGGCTCATCGGTTGGTGCAAGTGGAGACGGGCGGGTATCACAGTCAGTCATTGGCGTCATCGAGGGGGAGGGGGAGGGGGGTTGCCATACAAATCCACAGGCTCCCATTCAGGGGCGGGCTGAGCTGAGTGTCTGTCTCTGGGGTGGCGAGCCTAATCCCAGCCAGCCAGCCAGCCAGGGGGGAGTGAGATTTGATTCCGCCTGGACGAAAAATGCGACTCCCCCCTCCTACCACCACGTCCCACTGTTGCCTGCTCGCTGCTCGCTGCTGCCTGCCCGTCCATTGTTCGTCGTCGACATCACCACCACATCTCCTCTCTTCCATCTCCTAAAACCAACCCCCACAAATCAAACAACAATGCCCAAGGTCAGTACAGCAGCGAGCTCTGTGATCGACTGTGACACCATGCTGACATGCTGCAGGCTAAGGGAAAGGTGTGTACTTGAAAGCCAGCGCGCGCGCGCGAGAGATCGCTCGCTCGCGAAAGCCGTACCGAAAACTCTCACTCTCAAACATCGCTGACTCGACCAAGGGTGGCAAGAACCGTCGTCGCGGAAAGAACGATGGTGACGACGACAAGCGCGAGCTCGTCTTCAAGGAGGACGGCCAGGGTGAGCACGACCGCTGCAGAGCACCGAGCTGCGAGTATCGGGGCTGACTTTTTTCCAGAGTACGCCCAGGTCGTCAAGATGCTCGGTAACGGCCGGTTAGAGGCCAAGTGCCAGGACGGCGAGACCCGTCTTGGCCAGATCCGCGGCCAGATGCGCAAGAAGGTGAGCATGGGAGCCGGCGCGCGGGGTGTCCAGCCAGTGTCCAGGTGGTGCTGCCAGGAAGGAAGACTCAGCACCGACCGCTCGGGCCAGGGCCCGCCCCTCCCGCGCACCCACACACCCGCCCAGCACACAGACTCTAACGCTGCAGGTCTGGATCACCGCCGGCGACATTATCCTCCTCTCGCTCCGCGAGTTCCAGGACGACAAGGCCGACGTTATCCACCGCTACACCCCCGACGAGGCCCGTTCGCTCAAGACGTACGGCGAGCTCAAGTCCGACTTCCAGATCAACGAGGGCGGCGAGGGCGAGGGCGCCGACTCTGACGAGGAGGGCGGCGTCGACTTCGAGGAGGCCGAGATTGACGACATTTAATTGTCCGTCAGTCAAAACACACGATATGCAGGCAGCAGCTACGTCTACAATGTTGTCATATGGCGCACAGTCGCAAACGTTTCTCAGTCCCGTATTCACGACACTGCGCGTGCGCGCCCACCCCCGCGCCGCGCTCCAGGCCCCCGAGGCCATGTGCAGAGGGAGAGGACCCGGCTATACTTTACATGTGTCACGCCATATAGCAATGAATAGCTGTCATGTCTGACGAGCGGGACCGGGGCAAGTGTCGGTGTTCTAACGCGTCCGAGACCGAGACACGGAGAGTCTGATACTAAACTCTCGGGCGTCGTCCGTTCAATCCGTGCATTGTCCATCCCATTCTCTCTAGCCACGCGGTCGCGCACATCTACGACTGCATCTACATCTAGAGCTTCTGCCTCTCCTCGAACGCGAGCTTCTTGCAGCCCTCGACGTCGTCGACGGGCGGCAGGCGGCGGATGAGGCGCGCCGGGTTGCCCGCAACAACAGTGCGCGGCTCGACGTCGCGCGTCACGACGCTGCCCGCGCCGACCGTGCTGCCGTCGCCAATCGTCACGCCGCCCATGACAATGACGCCGCCGCCGATCCACACGTCGTCGCCGACGACAATCGGCTTGGCGCCCTCGGGACCCCGGAGGCCGTTGCGCTCCTCGGGCAGGATCGGGTGCGTCGGCGTGTAGAACTGCGTGTTGGCGGCGATCATCGTGCGGTCGCCGATCCAGACTGCCGTCAGTACCAGCAGCAGAGGGGGCACGTACTGGGCGCGACGTCGAGAAAGGTGCAGCTCGGGCCAATGTAGACGTCGTTGCCGAGCGAGATATGGAAGCCCTGCGCGTCAGCTCCCGTCCGTGGGCCGTCTGCGCGCTGCGCTCAAAGGACCGGCAGCGCGCCCGCGCGCCCGCCCGCTCGCGCACTCACATACTCGCACACGAACGGGTTCATGACCCAGGTGCCCGCGCGCTCGCCCTTGCGGCAGGGAATGTACTCCTTGAACGCCTCCATGCGCGGCTCCATGGCGGCGATCGCGTTCGCCTTGGCCTGCAGGCCCGCGACGCGCACGCGCAGGCGGTCGAGGTACTTGTCGACGGCCACGTACGGGCGCGTCGCGACCATGTTGTCGTACTGCTCGCGCGTCTCGCCGCGCGCTGCGTCGGGGCCAAAGGGCGCCTCGGGAGTGAAGGGGGCGACGGTCGGCATTGTGCTACTAGCAAGGGTGTTGGTGGTGGTGTTGTTGATGGTGTGGAGCCAGGTGGAGCGGTGCCCGGTGGTGCAAAGTTCGTAGTCGCGACAGTGGACAAAAGTGGGGGGCAGGCTGGTTATATGCTGGCAGAGTACGTGTCGCTGTCGGGAGAAGCGCGTTGCATCCTGCCAAGAGACCGACAACGCCGTACACCGACATGATGCTTTGGACGCCGACGTGGATGGCCCCCGCAGCGACCAAAAGACCGCCCCCGCCCGCCCCGCACAGTGTCGGCGTGGACCGAGAACGGCCCGGCCGGCTCCCTCTGCCATCGGTCTTTCACTTTTGGCTGGCTGGATGTACCTGCTCTCTGCCCGGAACCGAGATTTTCCCGGCAACAGCCAGGCAGGCCCGTTGCCTTTGTTGTCTGGCTCTCCAAGTGCATGCATGCTCTGCTGCTGCTGCTGCTGCTGCTGCCCTGTGTGATGCCCGAGCCGTGACGTTGACTCGCCGCCAGGGGGCGGCGATAGTGTGGCCAGTCGGGAGCTGGCCGACCGGACATGGACATGAACCTCGGCGGCCCTCCGAGGTGGAGGTCGTCCATTTGGAGGGAGGGTACAAATACCCTCCACCAGCCTCGGCCTTTTTGCTTTATGCCCTTGTTATCCTCTCTCGCGATCTCGCGACGACGGCCTCACAGAAGCGTGGCTCAGATCAGATAGACGACGCATGGCGGGGCAGCGACGACTCGGAGTGTGTCAGTGCCAGTGCGGGGTGTGGCAGCGTGGCAATTCGGAATCTCCCCGTCGCCATCGGCTGGCAGCACGAGGGGGTTGCGGTCGTCCTCGCGACCGTTTCCGACCGGCATGGGACCCAACATAGTCGTCGTCTCGAGTGATGAGACTAATAAAGGAGCAAGGGGACTTGCACCAAAACATTTTGATACGTTTCGGCCGTTCTACATCTTCATCTGCCTCTGCCTCTGCATCTGCTCGTGCTGCGCTGCGCTGCGCTGCGCTGGGAGTAGAGTAGGTCCATTTTCCTTCCTATGGCAATGATGATACAGGCACTCTGCGTATGTATTGGATAGTGCATTTTATAGTGTCCCCTCCAGGCGGGACGAGAAGCCGCATCAGTGTCATGTCCGTGCGCACGCAGCTAGCACGCGCAGCCGCTGTCCGTCTTGCCGGCGACCTCGCCCACGCCGCACGTGTCGCGCGCAAAGAGAAAGTATCCGATCGTGTGGCCGAGGAAAATGGCGAAGAGAATGTAGCCGTTGTAGTACATTCCGAGGAGCATGCTGTCCGTCAGCGCCTGGTCCCGACCACCCAGCGGACGCGCACGCCTGCACCTCTGCACTGCACGACCGACTCACACGAGGAATGCGCCAGTAAACTGCACGCCGTAGAACACGGCGCGCACGACCTGCTGCGCCATCGTCGGCTGCCACCCGGCAATCGGGCCCTTCTCCGCGACGTTGGCGGCGGTGATCTTGCGGTCGTACTCGCGCGCGGCGCGGCGCAGCGCCTCAATCAGGAGACACACGACAAACACGCCAATGACGCTTCCCGCAAACTTGGCCTTGGTGTTGTTGTGCCAGCTGCGCGCGAGGAAGCAGCTGTCGACCGTCGTCCAGTTCCAGAGCATCGAGACTGGGCCAGTTAGCGGGTGTCTCGGGGGCAGACTCACTCTTGCAGCTGCCGCCCATGCTCATGCCGCCGCCGCCGTGGGCGGACGCGGCGCCTTTCGTGGCGCCCGTGGCCATCGAGGCCATGCCGGACATGGTCGACGAGGCCATGGCGGCCATGCCGCCCATGTCGTGGCCCTCGTGGCGGGCAGCGAGCTCGGCGATAGAGACCATTGCAGTGTAGTAGTACCGATAGGAGGTGGGAGAGAGTGTTGGGTTGTGTGCTGGTGGTGGTGGTGGTGGTTGTTCTGTGGGAACTCGGGAGGGTTGGAGTGTTCTGCGAGGGAGAGAGACGCCGGACGCTCGCCTTGTCTTATACCATTCCCATTCCCGTTTCCAAGAACCACGACTCGCCCCCGTGCCTCGAGACACGCATCATGCGTGCCGCGGCTCGCGAGCGCGCGCGAGTCACTGTCCCCACACCGCCAGCAGCAGACCCTACAGCCACAGCAGCAGCTCCGGGTAGGTTTGGCAAAACTTGGTCAGATACCAAACTTCCGATAACAATAGGACAGGACTCCGCCAAACTACCGGGGCAACTTGCACAGACGCGCTGGAAGAACATGTAATTTTCCATGCAGGCGGGTGGGACCTTACCCCTTGGCTCGCTCTTGGCGTGTCTGGCAGGCAGGGGAGGCTTAATTCCTACAGGTCAGGTGCCACAGGGGCGATCAAAGGCATTTCTCGATAATGCCTAGAGTGGACGAGGCATTTAGCTGGCGATCGTGCAGCCACGTGCCAGGCACCGAGATCCGGCCTGCCTGCTGCCTGGGCCACATTTCTCGGACGGAATGGAACAGATGAGCGGTTGGGAAGATCAGGCCACGCGCTGCGGATGGCCGTCAGCACGCAGGTGGCGCTGCCATGGCCGGCCCACAGCCAGGGCACAGAGTTGCTCCCTCACAAAATGCCGCCTGGTGGAGAGCCATTAACAGATAAGACAAGCAGGGGCGGCGCACTAGAACGCGGCCATTTTGGGTGAGACGCGGCCTATTCGAGGCAGCACAACTGTGCCATGTAATGCAAGGTGCGTCACAGGACAGACGTGTTATCTGACCTTTGACTCGCGCGCCCGGAACAATGTTCCGCTTTGGAGAGACGCTGATGGGAGAAGCGCGCCAAGCAGCGAGCAGCCACGGACATGTCGCGAAGGGATGTCAGCCTCCACCCGGCCGTTCAGCCTCGCTGGCAATGCCTTCCACTAGCCTCGTTCTCCCACCCGTACATACATGGCCACAACAATGTCCACAGCAGAGACGGTGTCCACAGCAGAGACGGCACCCGGCGGAGAGAGCGCGCTCCGCAGCCGCTCGGCGTCCGCGCACGCGCGCGTGTCGGTGCTCGACAGCGCCGGGTACCCGCACATAGTGGCCGCGATCATGACACACGCCGCGCGCAACGACGGGCAAACCATGCGCGCGCTGCGCACACTCTCGCGCGCGACGCGCGCGACGCGCGCGCTCGTCGACAGGTTGCAGCTCGCGCACGTCGCGTTCTGGGCGCACCCCGCCCTTTCCCGTTCAGCCGGCCGCCGCGAGCCCGACCCCCCGCGGCTGGTGTTCCTCACGCCCGAGGGCCTGGGCATCCCGTGCCTGCGCCCCGTCGCGCTGTCTACTCACGCGTTTTTCCAGAACAGCGGCCTGCCTGCCATTCCGACCGAGCATGCGCCGGCACTCCGAGTCGGCGTCCTGGCGTAGTTTATCACGGTTGCCGACCACATGGCCTCGTTGACACACGCGGAACGGCAGCTCACTGATCCAGACTTCCGGTGAGCTATCCAAGATTGCCTTCAGCTGACACTCCGGCGTCTCAGCGGCATTTACGGACCACGCATGACTCTAGAGGCGTATGTGGCATTCAGAAGGAAGCAAGAGAGACTTGCGCAGCGTGTGCAACACAAACTAGCAAGTATCGCGGCCACGTTGGGCCATGTAGCATGTAGAATACGACAGTCTGTCTAGACGGTCGGGAGAGGAATAGGTAACACGAGAACCCAGAGAAGAGCAGACAAGAACAAACTACCTAAAGCCCCGAACCCGGGCAGCAACACTGACCCACGCCAGCACGCGCCACACGACCGCCGTCGCGACCGTGATGCCGACGAACCGTGCCGTGTTCCGATCTCCCCACCCGAACAGCGCCAGACTAACAGTCAGCCCAATCACCACCAAGCTGCACTTACATCTGCTCGCCAGTCTGCGCGACACACTTGCCGTCCTGGACCTCGGCGGGCGTGCAGCTGAACACGAGGCCGACGCACTCGTTGATAATCTGGATGCGCACCGCGCCCTTGAAGCACGTAAACCACGCGATTGACGCCAGCCAGCGCGGCACGGACAGCGACACGACGCCGGCCGTCTGCGAGAGCAGTGAGAGGAACGTGGAGAGGATTCTGGTGGATTAGCAAACTGGGTCCACGCGATGCAGTGACACGCACGTAACGGTAAGACCCTCGCTCGGGACCCACATGCTGACGATGATCGCCAGGCTCTCGCCAAGGTTCACCAGCGACCAGACGCTGGCAAAGTACTCGAAGAAGATACGCGGAGAGGTCTGCATGCCGACGGCGACGTTCATCTGCACGCGTCAGCTTACAGACTCTGAAGCTGCACTCACGATGGCCGAATAACCCAACGTAGCAAAGATCTCGGGGCCAAGCTCCACGAGAGTGTACATTAGCACAAACGTGGCTGGCGAGTACCTCGCCGACGAGTTGCTCTCGTGCAGGTACAGGTTCCGCTCGGCGGGGAACACCGCCATCGCGTTGAGAAGTCCAATGAACGAGAGCGCGCCTACGCTCTGGATAGCGATACCAATACGGTCTTGTGCGCCTGGTATCAGCTTCAAGCGGTGGTTCTTGGACTCACCCTGCGGCCCATGGGTCAGCCTTTGGAAGAACAGGATGAACAGCGCGCCGACAAAGGGACCCTGGAAAAAGCGGTTCAGGAAGACCATGCGGTTGCGCCAGAGATTCTTCCAGTGGCGCTCTAGCACCACGGGCAGGGCGATGCGCATCGGCGTAGTGCGTGATCCGCTCGTCAGTTCGCCGGCGGTGTTGGCCGCTGGGTGCGAGTACTCTTCCGTGTCCTCCTTGGCCACTACGCCGCGCCACGTATCTGTCATCCCCCGGACGCGTGCGGCGCTCGCGTCGTGCGTTTCGGGTCGAGGGTCGACCGACACAATATCGAGAAGGTGGTCGGCGGGGTTGAAGAACTCTGTCGGCATGGGGTAGCCGATCGCGGTAAAGTAGGAAATGGCGTTGGCACGCTTTCCGCTGTACGCGACCACGCCGCCTTTTGCGAGCAAAGTGACGTTGTCTGCAAGCTTCCAGATGTCAGAGCGCGGCTGGTGGATCGTGGCTGGTGTTAGATGGCTTGCAAATGGGACCTACCGATGACCGTGCGCCCGGTTGCGGCAATGTCCTTGAGCACCTGCATGACGCTGAGGGCGATACTGCTATCGAGGCCCGAGGTGGGTTCGTCAACGACCAGAACGGCCGGGTCGTTGATCACTGACGGTTAGAAGAGTCTCAGCGCTGCAACCTACTCTGCACCGCGAGCGACAAGCGCCTCTTCTCGCCACCCGAGATGCCCTTGACGAGCGGTCCGCCGACTGGGAGGTCCGCGCAGTCCTTTAGTCCCAGCATGCGGAGCACGGTTTCGGCGCGCGCAATCTTCTGCGAGCGGGGGAGTTTGTCCGGTAACCGTAAGATTGCGGCATAGCGCAGGGTCTCGCGCACGGTTAGCGTCGGCAGGTGCCAGTCGTCCTCCTGTTCCACAAACGCAATGTTGCTCATTGTAACGTGGGTAGGCGGCGCGCCGGCGAGCAACACCTCGCCCTGTCTGTAGAATCCAGCCATGAAGCCGGCTCGCAGCTTGCGTCCCGCGATCAGCTGCAGGAGGGTCGACTTGCCTGCGCCAGAAGGTCCGAGAATGGCGCTGACTTCGCCAGCGGGAAAGTACACGCTCGCGTCGTCCAGAATGGTCTTCTTGGCAGAATTGAGCACGCCGTGGCCGCGGCGTTCCCAGGTGAGCGAGAGGTGCCGACACTCTACATCAATCCGGTCGCGAGTAAGCTTGCTGTCGGTGACGTCCGCCTGCTTGCCACGGTGGTGCGAGTCAATCTSCGAYGCATGAYGYACRMCGYCKCYAYTCYATRSCTGGTCGTCWRGTRSTTCCTCGAGTGTTCACCTACCCAGAGGATAAAGCACGATACAGCATACTCGAACAAAGCCAGCGCGAACAAGCCCGCAAACCAGACGCCAATGTTGATGCTAAAGTCAAAGTCAAAGCCGCGGAGCACATTGTTGCCGTCGCACTGCGCGAGGTTGGCGAGCGAGTCGGTTGGGCAGTCAAACGTCCTGTCCTTGAACAACACAGTCGCGACGATGCGGAACGAGTAAAAGTACGGTGAGACCCAGCGGATCCATGCCGCGTACACTGGCGGCTTGACAAGGATGAAGCCGGCGCTCAGCCTGCGGTCAGCAGGCGTCTCTGGAATGTACCTACAGTTGGAAGATGTTGATTGCGTTGCCTATGAGCGAGGCCTCTGCAAACGTGCGCGTGACAGACGACACGAAGAACGCGAGGCCCTGGGTCGCAAACTGAACCAAGATGGTCTACAGGTCAGCGGAGAACCGTATGCTACCCACAGATGCAATAATCGTAAACAGCCGGGCCGCAATGTCGTCCATGCGTAGCTGGGTAATAAAGTAGATGATAATGACAAAAATGGTCGGGGAGAGCAGTGCCGGCATGAGGTACGAGAGCCAGTCACTGAGGACATATGGCACAATATCGTACAGATTGTCCTCACGCTCGCGGTCAAAGATGATGAGATCCGTACAGAACTTGTAGATCCCTGGGGTGAGTTGTTATCTCATCGTCGTGAACTCACAGAATACCTGCTGGAGGTAAAAGACACTGGGGATCAACTGGAAAGACAAATTCTTTGTCGACTGGATACCCGTGGGTGTCTGATGTCAGTTCCCAGCCGCTGTCCCAACTCACTGCTGGCAGCTTCGCATACGTTACGCCGACGAACACTCCAAGGAGGATACCTTGCGCGATGAGGCCAGCAATGATGGGAATGTTGCGGTACACGTTCCTATGCGCGCGGGAGGTGAGGACGGCAGTTTGCAGCCAGAATCCCGGCCGCTTCTGATCGACGCTGTCGCGGGTAATCTCACGATGCAGCTCCTCTGCCTCTGCAGAATGCCCGCTGTTGCGCGAGGCGACCATCGTTACTGGTGGGGCACTCAGCATCGCCAGCGACATTGTCTTGTCTCCTCCAGCCTTGCAGTGTGCAGTCCATGCGTTCGTGAGCGCGGTCACGCGTGCCATTGATGCCTCCTCACTATCCGGCGTGCGGTTGTCGACGGACGAAATGTCGATGAGAAAGTCTGCAGTCAGCTCGTCTCAGGTTTCCACCCTACCGAGCGGGTTGACATTTCCCTGGAGGTCGTAGCCCAGACCGGAAAACCATGGCAGGCAGTGTCGGCGAAGGCCAGAGTAGACGACCTGTCCCTTGGACAACAAGCAGATACGGTCAAAGAGTTCAAATGCGTCGGAGCGCGGGGCGTGGATCGAGACGATGACTGTGCGACCGCGGCGCGCGAGCGTTGAGAGTGTCTGGAGCAGGAGAAACGACGTGAATGCGTCCAGGCCCGATGTGGGCTCGTCGAGTATGAGGACGGACGGCAGTGTGACTAGCACGCAGCCGATGGACAGACGGCGCCTCTCGCCTCCAGAGATGCCCTTGCGGAGCGGACCGCCAACGACGGTGTCTGCTGCATCGCGCAGGCCGAGTTCGTCCAGCGTTTGCTCCACGATTATCGAAATCGCATCGTGCTTTAGCAACGTTGGGAGGCGCAAGCGTGCCGCGTAGGTGAGTGTCTCGCGCACTGTTCATCAGCTGCGACTCGGTGACACAAGAAGACTTCACACGATTAGTGCCCCCCAGCGAAGCGATGATAAGAATAGATGGCCCCGCGTACCTCCCAAGTTGAACCACAGCCGAGATTCACCTTGCTTCGAGAAACGAGAATGGGAGACTGGAGTGACACAAGTGGATTGTGCAATTTGTCAAAAAGTCTCCGCAGCCACCTCCCCTGCGCAGATGCCGCCGGTCGGTGCACCAAAAGGGCGCTGCGAAGCACGAGCAAGTGCAACAACTGGCCGCCGGCGGCCGCCAAGGCTTAGTTTCGTGGGAGGGCTTGCTCAATGGTGGGCACCAGGCCTGGTGACGAACAGTACTTACCCGTCAAGCATTCCACCAGGTAGTCTTGCTGCCGCACAAAGCCTATGCGGCGCTTTGCATCGTGCTTGGACAGTCGCGCGCCGCCGAGTGGGGAGATGTAGGAAACGTCGCCGTTGCGGACTGGCATGTCCGCCAGGCGGTGGGCGACCGCGTTCAATAATGTCGTCTTACCCGAGCCTGAGCCGCCAAGACTAGCTTGGTCAGCGCAACCACGCTAACACATTTCGCGCTACCAGCTATGCAGCGATGAGGTACTCACATTGCTAGCACCTCGCCGGACGCACAGGCGCAGCTCACGTTGTTGAGAATTGTCTTCTTGCGCACGACGTCTCTAGCCTCGGGTTTCGAAAAGTCGCCGTTCATGAGCCTGCACCATCAGATCCTGCCTGTGCACCTCTGCTCACCCGTATACCCATGCCGCACGGCGATAAGGAACACCAATGGTGAGGTCCTCGACAACCAGGTCAAACGGTGGGGGCGGCGGGAGGTTGAGGAGCGCACTGTAGACCTCCTTGGGCACAGATAGGAGCTCCTGGGATGGGTTGTGAATCAAAATGTTTGGTTTCTCCATGATCTTGGAGCCGACTTGTGTTTGGTCGCCGTCAAAGTCATTGTCAGCATCGGCCTCATCCTTGAGGGGTACGGTCTCGCCCAGGACGAGAGATGGGGGCGACAGTGGGGGCGACAGTGGGGGCGTCTGATATGGTGTCGGCGGGGTCGCAGGAGGTGTCTCGTACGGCGGCCCCGGTTCGCTCGGTTGGTGGAGCGAATGTGTGGGGGAGGAGCTGGGGGTGGACGGGGTCCGGGATGAGCTCGGTCCGTCCGTGGTAGTGAACGGCGCTGAGCTGCTGGAGGCCGCCGGCTGCTCCGGTGTTGGTATCCTGGTGGTGACGGAGCTCGTGGGGCTCCCTGGTCCTGTCTGGGCAGGACCGTTATCGCTTCCGGTCATGTTGCATCAGTTAGGCAGCGGGAAGGGGGAAAATAGTGGTGCCCTGGGTTCGGCAGCGTGTGAGGCCGGGGAAGTCGGTGGGCCGTTGGGTGTATCTAGAGAGTGCGGAGTTGGTGAGAGAGATGGTGAGGATGACGAAGAAGCACAGAAGGGTGGGTGGGGCATGGGCAAAGCCGATGTCGAGGCCGAGGGGGAGCACGGCGCTAGTACAAACCTGGAAAGATGGACCGCGGCGGCGGCCATTGCGGTGACGTAAACAAACTGCAAAATGCCCGCCTGGGCTGGTCATTGAAGACATGAACCAGGCACGGCCAGGCTCGGCTCGGCATCTCGGCGCCTGACTCGTTCTAGGTCCCTATCGCGACATTGTTCTCGATGCAAGTGGCACTGGAAACCGCGACGGCACCACTCACTCCGCAGGCAAAACGATAGGATATACACAGAAAGCCATTCTCAGGCGGGACCGTCTTGGGCAGCGGCAGACGTAGTTGCGATCAGCCCAACCACCAAGGTTCAGGCCGATGCAGTTCCTGGCTGCGGATCGTCGTCCTCATCCGAGGATCTGACGATGAGACAGAACACTCGTGTGTGCGCGTGTGTGTTCTCTGCTATCTTATCTACGATCAACACTGGCGAGAACACTCCTCACCTCCTGACCTCTCTTAACCATAAAAACAATGGAAAAACAGACCTCAAGCATGCGCTTGAACTCCTCTTCTCCGCCAGGGAGTCGAACCCTGCTCTAGCGTGATCTACATGAGAGACGCTTATACTAACCGATATACTAGCGAAGAGACGTTGTCTTCTTCCCAGAGGGTCTCTCTGCAGTACAGGCGCAACGCAAGAGAGGAGGAATGAGGCAGAGGAGTGGAGACAGAGGCAGAGGAGTGGAGACAATGGATGGTAGAGGCGAAAGATGAGGACGGTTGAAAGTGCCAAATTGATGGCTCCGACCAGAGTGAGCAGATTCGAGATCTCTCGGTTGAGATCTTGTTGGACTGAATAGAGGCGCTGGGTCTCGCTTCAGAGCTCTCTGCAAGTGAGCCCACCTTTACCAGCTGACAAGTGTCACAGCCCAAGCACTCGGCTGGGTCTGCACTGACCTGAACAGCCGACAAGCCAGAGTAGCCCAGGTTGGCTGAGACCACCCCGGCGCACCGCCACCTCGGTTCGCTCGTTTGCGCCTGACTGAGCGCAGCCCATATGGGCACTTGCTTGCCCTCTGTCACGCCAAACGCAGACCGGCTCGTCCTCCGGCATCTCGGCAGTTCTCCGGTGTCTTTCCCCGTGCTCACTGGTTCTGCGGGCCACACTTTCTTCCTCCCTTTCTCCAGTCCCCTCTATTCCCTCCTTTCCCCGTTAGGATAACAGAATCCGGCGAGGTAAGGGATATCCTGCGATACACCTCTGAGCATCCAGACCTAGGGCACACGGTGGCGGACGGGTTCGTCCCCCAGCCACCTGTGGTGGGTTGATATCCGCGCGTGGCGGACGGATGGCTTCTGTTTTTGACCCCATGGCACCAATTGCAGCGAGCAGTCCCAGCGCCGTCCACCACAATGCGATGCGTCCACAGAGATCCCTTTGTTTGTCCGCTGCAATCTTAGTGGATCTTGGCCTCTCGCTGTCTCAGCGTTTCACCACTGCGCGCCTCCCCCTCCCGATCTCGCCTCGTCTCACATTGCCAAAGGTACGCCGGTCAGCTGCCCCTGGTTGTCACCTCTGCGTTGCGCGTCGAGAATGGAGCCTGCATGGAAGTTTACCTGGTTTGCAGTTCGCTGCGCGTCGGGCAGTGCCGGATCTCGAGTCGAGTCGTCAGCCCGTGGCCGATCGGCTCGTTCCGGACATCCAGACCGGAATGATGTTGGAATCAATCGGATTATTGCTCTGCTACTCTAGCGCTCCTGGCTCTGGGGCGAGCGCGTTTCGGGTTTGCCTTTCGGCGGAACATATCGCCGCCTGCCCTGCAAATGCACAGGAACCGTGGATGCATGAATCAATGAATCGATGGTGATCAGGCGACTGACAAGTCGAGTTGCCTTGGTACTCAGGCCGAAACGGCGTTAGAGAGCAGACCCCAACCAAACCCAACTGAAGTCTGAATCCGAGCCGAGTACGGGACAGCAGCCACCGGCTCTACTCCCGGAACTGGCCCCACGGCTGTCCACACAGTCGGCGGCAGGCGGCAAGGACAGCCATGAGCAAGGAGAGTGCTCGCACCGTCTGGCAGGCCCACTGTCACACCACTCCGCGCCGTCTAGACCGGGGGAGGCTCCCTCTCTGCCGACAGAGTCGGCGGGGGGTCTCGGCACGCTTATCTCGGAAACACGGAACGTACATGGAACGTACGATGGACAGCGAGATCCATGGCGGTTCTACCCGGTTCAGCCGGACTCGGCAGCGCCGCGCAGGTCTGAGCGTGAGAACCCTCACACGCCCAAGCACTTGGAAGCAAGCCCAATCGTTGTTGGGTCGTCCAGAACCAGAGAAAACTCTTGGACTCTGAGGATCAGCGACTCTGAGCCCTGCTGTGACCCTCGCGTCCTCATATTTCTCATGCCGGGCGCGCTTTCCCATTGTTCTCAGCCTCTGAAACACAGGCATGGCTTGCACTTGTATGGCTGCGGCTCAAAGGCTGGTGGGTGGCTCTGTCCCTTCCCTTCTGGATGGTCTGTGCGTTATCAGTCTGTCTGTACTCCTGGCTACAAACGCCTGCCTCACCCACCCCCTCTCTGCCCGCCGCTCCTCCCTGGCAGCCTCCAGGTTCCCGGCTCTGGTGGCCGAGTTGCATCGCGGGCAAGCAAAGGATCCAAGGTCCGATACGATGCCCGGGGCAGAAACAGAAACAGGAAGAACAGTCTGCCCACCATGTGATCCTCGTTTCTCCATTCAGAGGAAGCCGCCAGATGGCCTCGAGATCCACTCCCTTCGAAGCCAGCCCACCAGCGGATCCCGATCCGGATCGGAGGGGAGCACGAAGCGGGTACAGTGGTAGCTAGAGTGGGGCACCAGCGTACCAAAGTGGCAGTATCAGCAGGGGCGCCGCCCAAGGACTCGAGTAGTGGGCGAGAGCCCGCATACACCTGTCCGTGGGTTACAGACGATGCCTTTCTGGCTAACTTTGGCGCACCCACTGTTTATTGTCCATGGTTTACGTGGGCGTGCCCCGCGTGAGGCCCCACACTCACATTCCGCACTCGTTGTTGTCTGCTGCGCTCGATGTGGAAAGCGTTCGATGTGGAAAGGCTGGAGTCGAGGGTGGACTGATCGGTCCGTCCGCTCCAGTTACCGTGGCGCGTGTGGCTTGGAGACGACCCGGCATTGCACCGAGGTCGAGGGCAGGAGCAAAGCCGTACTCTACGGCAACAGAGGGGGCAGTTGAGGTAGAGGCCGCGGGGACGTTAGTGGCAGAGGAAGACTCGTGAAAACTCCTCCCAGTGCCCACGTCCCAGTGTTCTTCCTCATCGGAGTGGGGCCTGATGTCATGATGCAGCACCAGGATCGACGAACAATGGCCGGAGGGGCACAGTGAGGTTGGAGACTTGAGGAATGCCAACTTGAGGAACGAACGCGGAGGGGAACAGATTTGCTGCCACCAGGTTTGTGAAAATGACGCCCAAGCTGTATCAAAGTGTTGTGAAGCATCAGCTTGGCGGTGCATGTCGCGTCCACGTCCATACCGCCGCTGTGATCTCCTCGTCCAGGATTCCTTCTCCGTGCACTGTGCAGAGGCCTGCTGGGAACCATTGTTTTGAAGGCATGGAGTGCGCGTGCCACCCGGCTACCCAGGCTGGCCAGGCTCCGATGCTCCAGCTGGGCATGTCGCAATCAGCTGCTGGCAGCACACCCTGCCGACAACAAAAGCCTGTCGGTCACGACACCGACAGCGCACACGCTTACGAGGGCACGTGCCAGACAGCTCCCCGATCCCGGTAGACGATAACAGGAACGTTCTGTATGTGCGGCACAAGTGGTTTACGCAATCTGGACCTTGACCGTCCCATGCCACTCATCGTCTCCACCAAGGGCCAAGGCGGGCCGCACCGTGCAAACGGCGATACTGGAACACAATGGGCCTTACATGAGTCAAGGGCAGACCATAATACCATGCATATCGTGCCTCCAATTATATGGTTGCACTCGACTGCGTATGTGTCCGCGACTCTTCGTCCGTCCTCGTGTTGGGATCACGACGGTTAGTCAACGTCGCAATTCTGGGGGTGACATGTGTCGCGTTCTCTGCCGCACCCTCATAGTTAGCTTAGGAACAGGTAGCAGCCTGGCGGTCCAGACCCGGCTGCGACTACTGGTGGCCCCGCGCGTACAATCAAGCTTCGTACGCTAGCATGCCTCCTTGAAAGGGCGGCGCGCAGCGAGGCGGCCCGATGGAGACTTTAATCGCCCAAATCGTATCGCACTCGAATCCCACGCGCAAAGAAGCATCGACGTGCAATGTACGACGATAAGAGCGTGGCGCCAGCTCGTATACGACTGCTATCAGGTGCATGCACTAAATACTCCCCAAGGGCGGATGCTATTGCGTCCTGCCTTGAAACAATAGATCTCACAGTTAGCAACTAAATTATGTGCCAGCCCAAGGTCGGTGGTGGTGGTCGGCAGAACCCAGCCGCGGCCCGCCCGCCGCCCAGCACGTCGGACGCGTGGTTCCATAATGAATGCCCAAAGGCTCGAATCTGCTAAATACAAAGCCAGCACGCTACACGGTGGCGGCGGCAGTGGCTCGCGCTCGCGGTTCGCGGTTCGTGGCTCGTGGCTCGTGGCTCACGCGTTGGCTGGTCAATGGCGTGCCTGGCTGCCAGTCCTGAGAGTCGACATGACCGACAGGCCGGGCAGAACAATTGCTCCAATTGCTCGAGGCGAGATCTGGCGGGGGCTTGCTCGTGGAATCAATGTACCCTTCCTGTTCACCCTCCCTCGGGGTCCTCGGAATCCAGCAAGCGTTCTGCTGGCCTGCAGGCTGGAGTTGGGGACCGCAGAAGAAGAATGACGAATCACCTAGGGTCCGTCAGATGGGCATGCTGCTGTGGGGACGAGGCGAGTCTCGAGTGCAGCGAGTGGAAAGACAGTCACGCCAAGGCCCAGTGGCATGCACGCTCCATTTCCGCCCCCCCCCCCCCCCCCCCCCCCCGGGGCCGCCGCTCCACTCCATCCGCTTGTCGTTTCAGATCCAGATCCAGTATCCTCCCGAAGCCTTCAGATCTCTGTATCTAGGTGACCGCAGTCCGCAGGCAGTGGCCGGCTCGCTGCGGCTTGCCCGGCGGACGGGATCGTCATGTTTGTTCGTTTCGTTTGTTTGTTTATGGCAATGAAGCCGGCATCCGCCGTGTGCGACGCTTGTCCGGGGCCGGCGGGACGGGACAGACAGGCTGATGAGTATCGGGATCTGCACACGGATCGGCGCGAGTACGTGGCCGTGGCTGTGGCCGTGGCGGTTGGCTCCAAGAGGTCGTAATGTGAGGGAAGTAGGACACCACATACATACATCCGCACACAACCACGAGCCGCCCTCGTGACGCACGTGCGGATCAGGTGGTCGCTGCGCGGCTGCCCCCTGCTTGGATTGGATTTGAGGAACCCGGGTTCGATTCGTTGGCGAGAGTATATTTGATTTTCTTTATTTTTCGGTGGGGGGTCGTTTGTGCCGCCCCGCCTCACCTTCACATTCACATTCCAGTGACGTGCCCCGCTCGGCGACGGAATGACGGGACGGCTGCGCACGTACACGCAGGCATGCCGGTCACATCCGTCCGGCACGCCACGGAGTAGAGTTTCACATGCGGGACGGCCGGAAGACTGTGCTGCCTAATGTTCCAAACAACCACACTCACGCTCTCCACTCTTGCCACGTCAGGGGGCACCGTCACAACAACAACAACAACAACAGCCGCAGCAGCGTCCTAATCTGTAGCATCACTCCCTATCAAGGCAACGAGGCGAGTGCGGGACTGGCGGGAGCGGAACACCTCCTCCAGTCGGCGACAGGCTGACAGTGGCAGACGGGAGCAGAAAGCGATGGTAGTGGGGGATATAATTACACGTGAAAGGCAAAATCTCTGGACCAGAGGTCTAGGTTTTTATGTGGAATAGGCAAGGGGGACAGCCGGTCAAGGGCTTTACGCCTGGTGCTTGTGCTGACTGGGCTTGAGGAGCTCAGCGCTCTGCGTCTGGGCCGGACGCATGGCAAGGCGGGAGCGGATCTCAGAGACGGAGCACTCGGCGAGACGGTCCGCGGTCGGCGCCTCGGGTCCAAGAGGCCAGTTGTTGCTCGCAAAGATGGAGGCCTCCGGGTTACCCACCGGGCGGGCGGTAATGGCGTCGAGCTCCTTGGCGATAATCTCACGGCAGAAGTAACCGAGGTTCAGGTCGTTCTTGTCGTATCCGAAGGGGTTCTCAATCTCCTCTGCGATGGACGCGTAGCCAAAGACAATGTAGGTGGTAACCTGCTCGTTAGCTAACGATATACTACTACAACTCTCATCTCAGTACTCACAACAGTAGCGCCAACAGTAACCCAGCCGAAATCGGCCTGGATGAGCTGCCAGGGGAGGGCAAGGCAGTAAATCCACGACACGTTCCAGATGTGCGCGTTGAACGACCAGGGGATAGGAGTGGTGAGGATACGCTCCAGGCTGACCAGGGCCTCATTGAGCGTGTTGAGCTGGAGGTGGAGCTGGTTGAGTAGGGGGACGTCGATTGTCTTGCGGTTGTTCATCATGGTGATCCACGAGCTCATGAACATGGCGACCTCGAGGGGAACGTTCTGACCAGCCCGGTTACCAAAGTACATGTCGCCCGAGTCCTGACGGCGGATAGGCTTGGGGACGTCGTCGTCATCGTCCTCCTGCTTCTTGGGACCCTTCTTCCTGAACAGCTTCTTCCACTCAAAGCTTGGGGGGCAGTTGGCCGGCTTGAGCGCCTCCTTGCCCTTCCACTCAAAGGTCTCAGACTTTTGGATGTTGGAACTGCCCTCCGTAGTGTCGCCATGCGAAGCGGGACGGTTCGCGCTGAGCGACGGGAGACCCTCGGACATGTTAACATCGTATGGGTTGGGCAGAGCAGAGGGGAGGTCGAGGGCCGGAATGAAGTTGACAAGGTAGAAGAGGTCCTCGTACATGCTACACTGTTAGCCATCTGGCGACTCTGACGGATACTTACATTCCCTCCTCGCCACGGAGGTAGTGCTTCACCGCGACGGCAAAGGCAAGAGCGAGCTGGACCACAGTCTTCTTTTCGAGGGTGGCGCGGGCAATGTCACGGGCCCTCTCCTGAGGGTCTGTGGGAGGAGAGGCGGAGAGCGAGTCGGGGCCTAGGCGTTAGATCGTGGTCAGTGTCGAGCTTCCTTTACTCACAGTGCACCCAGACAAATCGAGCCCAGTTACGGGAAGCGAGGATGATCTGGGACCACAGCTTGCGGCCCTCTGAGTACTTTTCGTACGCCGACGATGTTCTGAGTAGTGTGAGTACTCTTATCTCTCAATGTTGCAAAAACACGGCCATCGACAGCCACATGAACCACGAGGGCGCCGCCGGGTGGCCGCGCCAAGCCACTCTGTCGCAGCTTCAGGGGGCAGGCCTGCATGAGAGAACGTACCGATAACTAAGGGTGAGACCGAGGAGAACACCTGATTATTGTCAGCATGTCTCAGAGGTGAAAACAAAACGGGGGGGGTGTACACGTCTATGTCGGGAATGGGGTGTGTTGTCAAGAGGCCTCGGGTGATGAGGCGAGCATGTACTCACCAAGAACAGTGATCATGGTAGTGGGAAACATGAGCTTCTTGTGGTCGGTGAACTCGTGAAGGCAGACAACCATGGTGGACCAGCCGCCCATGAAGAGGATGTAGGGCCAGATACGGAACATGGCAGTGGCCCCGAGGGCATGGAAGAAGTGAATGGCGGTCTTGTGAGGACGGTGCTTGAGAATGTCATAGTCGCGGGCCTCGAAGTGAGGGTTCTCCTCGGAAGTGGTTGCGCGGCTGGTCATGGCGAGAAGAGTTGTTGCAGTCGGTGGTGGAGGTGGTGGTGGTCTGTAGAGAAGGTATAGGGTGAAGAATGCCAGGAAGGAGGGCTTTAAGAAGTGAAGAGAGAGACAGCAAAGAGAGACAGAGAGAGACACGGCAGATGATCAAGGTCCGAGTGAGAAGGAGGAGGAGGGATCGGAGGGATCTGTCGTCGCGGACTGTGCTGTGGAGCTGTGACCGCTGGTTGGAAAGAAGGACGAGGGGGTAGGCAGGACGGGTGTAGGCGGGTCAGGTGAGTGCCAAACAGAACAAAGAGGGGGGACAACGAGTGGGAATGGGGGTGGTGGGACACGCAGATGATGATGGGTTTGCATTTTCTCCTCTGTGTCAGAGTAGCTATCGTGAGTTTGAGGGCGGTGCGAGACGTCTTGTTCCTGATCTTGATGCTGATGCTGTCGTGGCAGCAGCAGCAGCAGCAGCAGCAGCACCAAGAGCACCCGCTGCGGGGTGCACAGGAAAAGAGGTAGACCGCTCTGTGGCACCGGTGGTGGTGGGGTGGTGGTGTGGTGTGGTGTGGTGTGGTGAGGGGCTGCGGGATGGTTGATCCAGAACAACTAAAAGAGAGATGATTGGAAAGGGATTCAAACGTTCTGCTGCCCGCTCGTTGGCTGGGCTGGTGGATACAGCCAGGGTGAAGGAATGTTGACCCCCGGCCCCGGCCCTATTCAAGTCTGGAACCTGGCCTGGCCCACCCACCACAATGGTTTGCTTTGCTTGATGCCTGAATCCCAGACATTTGGTCGTCGTTGAGATCCAGCAACTCTTGGTTAATACGCGTCTGTTTCATCTACATTCCGTGGCAGTCGGTCAGACCGCTGGCTGTTCGGGGCATACCGCCAACCACTCCGGACAGCAGAGCTCCCCTCCCTCTCGACGGACAGGTTGGCGGGGCAGCAGCGGCGCGACAGGGTGAGTGAGCACTGAGCATCACATCACATGGAGTCTCGGCCTTGCTGTATTCGATAATCTCTCCGCGATCCTCGGCACCGCCCAAAGGGAGGGCTAAAAAGTGTGGAGACATGCCACTATCCGGCGCTCATTGCTGTGCTCAACCCCTGATCCATACTGTCCACCACCAACTGCTGCTAGTCACACTGCGTAACAAACGCAACGAACGGAACGGGCGGGGGCGGGGGCGGGGGGCTGACTTGGCCGTCAAAGTCTCCGCTCTGCTCCGCAAAGGAAAGGAGCGGGACCGAGTTTGATGATCCAAAGTTGTGGCAGTCGATTCAGGCGGCCATCCGCATCATGACCCACAATGCGCACAGGCGCACACAGTGATAGGGTAGGTGCGCATACATGTGCGTGTCCTCACGTCCGCGTACGCGCAGGGCACGCAGCGTGTGCTAATCGGGGTTTGCAGCAAAGGCTCTCGGTCTTGGACGTCTTGGCTTTCTCGGAACCATGCGTCCATGCGACAAGAGACTGCTACCTGTACTGTACGCGCTTCAATGCAACGGCAGTCAGGTCTCTGCGTACCGCTCCTGCGCCACCAATAGCACCATTGCAGTTGACCGCCACAACAAAACCGGCTCGCCTAGTGTCTTCCTTGTGTCTTGCTCGCGACCTCTTGCCTTCCTTCCTTCCTTCCTTCCTTCCTGCCTTCCTTTCTGTCTTCCCTCCTGCCTTCCCTCGATGCTACAGTGATAACTGATACAGCGCCGCCTTCCTCGTCCATTCATCTCTCTCTCTCTCTCTCTCTCTCTCTCTCTCTCTCTCTCTCTCTCTCTCTCTCTCTCTCTCTCTCACACACTGACACACCCCGCATTCTCATGGCCTCGTCCCAGTGCCGCGTCTCACCTCACTTGTCATCTTGGCATCCCGCACAGCTGTGAGGCAGCCCTGCTGCCACCCCTGCCAGCACCGGGATGCGGTCCGCCACCCGCAAACGGCGTTCAATCAACTCTCGGTTTGACGCACTCCTCCAGACCACTCGAGGCCAGCCGTCCTTCTCTCTTGTCGACCTGGCACCCACAGAGACACTTCCCACAATCCACACCGCCAGTGCGAGTGAGACACTCACCGCCACAGTCAGCCAGGCGAGCAAACAACTCTGTTGGAATAGTCATCACCTGCCAGCCTACTCTGACAGCCGCGGAACGACAGGGGTCAGGGGAAGACGCGGTGCTGATAACGATGCGGGGTTTCAGCACAATGTACGTGGTTGCTGCATCGCTACCAACTAACCATAGCACACCCAGAGTCAAGCGTTCCGGCATCTCTCCGCTCCGCCCAAGCATGGTCTGCCCCGCCTTGCACAAGAGGTCCTCGAGAAGGTGTTCAACCGGCCGAGAGATCACGCCTCCGAGCACGCGGAATATCTCGACGACGCTCAGCAAGTGTCCTACTGGCGGCCCCAGCCGTCACCCCTCTCGTTCCCAGCTGCCAACCGCAACAAAACACTCTACGACCCATATCAGATAACGACCGAGGGACACGTTACTGCCCGCCAGGCGAAGCAGCATGTCTCCGTCCCGCCGAGTCAAGTCGTTGCCGTACCAGATCGTTACAACAACCTCTCGCGGCTTGAGACAGCTCTCGGACAACAGCCTCCACCTCGACCAAGTCTGTCGATTGCAAGGCCTCGCGCCAGGCCCCCCAGTCGGTCTCCGGCCCGTTACCACCCGTACGCACCACCCGCTTCGACGGACGGCGGGTTATCAGCAGCGCCTCCCCCCCGCATCAACCTCTACGAGTACAACGAATGCCTGTACGAGTATCAGCCCGCGTCGCATCGCCATTTGAAACTCGAGCCCAGCTCTCCCGTTCCTCACGTCAGGGGAGCGGAGAAAGGCAGGGAAGACGCGGACAACATGGATCGAGACCACATTGAGACCGACATTGACGAGCCCCTGGTCCGACGTTGCGACTGCCCAGACTGCCCGTCGCATGCAGGCGCGGACTGGGAGGATCCCGTCCCGTTTGGGACTCGAGCTGACCGCGAATCATGCAGCAGCTTGAATGAGGTCGAGGGGGACGACCATGACGTGCGGTTCGAAGACGACCCCCTGGCGGAGCATCTCTATCCCGAACTCTCCTGGAAAGAGGTTGCCGAAACTGCCCAGTCGACGCCTTCATCGCAGAACCGACCGATACCAGCCCCGCTGGCCTTGCTGGCATTGCCCGCGTCTGCTCGAGCCGAACCGCAGGCAGGAGAACCTGGTTACGAGCCCTTGCCACGGCCACGGCCACCGGTCTCGCGCTACCCCCCGCCTCCTGCGTCCACTTCTTCGGTGTCTTCCGAAGGGGAAGACAATTCAGTGTCGTCTGACCAGTTGCAGTCCAAGCGGCCGAACCGTGTACACCCGCTGCCTCGTGCGCCTCCTCGAGGCGCTAATGTCGACCGCCTCCCCACTGAACGTGACGAGTCTGTCCGAGCGCCCCGCACTGAACCCTCTCCACGACCCACGCCCGCGCCCCCGACCACTCCTGCTGCCCAGCCTGCAGCTGCGCCCCTTCGCACTGCTCCTCGCCCTCTGCAATGTCCCCCTCCTGGTGGTCAGCAGCCCACGGCCTCGAAACTGCCCCCATGGAGCGGCCAGCAGAACAATGTAGTCGACGTGCTCGAAAAAGTTGTGACCGACAATCATCCATACAGCGTTGCCGCTCCCGCTTCTGACGACTTGTCCATCGACGACAATACACCTTTCGACGTCCCAGAGGGAACCGTCTCCGAGCCCGAGCCTACACTACAGGGTGCCGACCCGCCGACCCCGCCGTCCCAAAATATGAACCAGGAGGTACGCAGCACTGAGACGGGCACAGGCTGATACCAGCACCTCCCCCACGACGACGCGCACATGCGTTCGAGCTCGCCGGCGACCCCCGACCCGCTCCCGATGGACGAGACAGACACGGACGACGAGCCGTTCGAGTACGACGACGAGATCATCCAGACGCCGCGGCCCGCCCACGTCCGGCCGCGCGAGCTCAAGCGGGCGTCCGAGCACGCATGGGCCGTCCTCGCCGGCTCGCTGGGGGCCCACTCGCGCGAGCAGCGTGCGTATGCGCAAGCGCATGGGCACGAGTTTACCGTTGGCACCGGCACAGATCCGTACTATGCGCTTGGCGGCCTCGAGCCCGTGGGCCGCCACATGCCCGCGCCGCCGTCCCCGGCGCTCGCGCCCATTGACGCAATGACGAGTCTCGAAGAGGACGTCGAGTCCATCTCGCTGTTCTCCGCTTCGGACCGCGAGGACGAGGACGACAGCCACGGCCGCAGCAGCAGCAGCAGCAGCAGCAGTGGCGTGACGGACCATTCGTGCGCCGCGTCGTGGTGTGCGACATACAGCCACTACTCGTCCTCGAGCTCACGGACCATGCGCAAACTCAGCCTCGAGCCGCTGATGGACCTCCCCCCGCTGTCCCTGTCGGACGACCCCACGGCGGCGACCGCTGGCCGCCTGGGCGCGGCATGCGCGGTCGAGGGCGACGCCCAGGTCGCGCGGGAATCGTCGCCGTCGCCGCCGCCCGTCCAGAAACGCGTCCGCTGGGCCGATGAGCAGCCGCGCCTCGGCAGCCCCGGCTTTGAGGTCTGGCGCGACGGATACTAGATCAGCGGGCTAGCGCGGGCGAAAAGACAAGGTGGCGCCACAGGCCAGAGGCCAGAGGCGCGGGGGCTGAGAGTGGAGTGAGAAGCACTGGAGCGCACCGGAGGGAACCGGGTATGTGCCGCCAAGATGCGGACAACGACGAGAAGCTGACGAACAGCGTGCAAAAGGAAGCGAGAAGGGGGCCATACGACAGGCCGGACAGGCAAGGACGGCAAAGACGGCCACACGACCACACGACTCAACACGACCCAAAGATGATTGGCTATTGTTATGAATACGCGGAGCATGCCCACAGACGCAGCTGCGGGTTCTCGCATTGTCATTACAATTTCATGCATGTTGATATTTATGTACACCAACAGGGTATCGGGCGGTTGCTGCAACAATTCACATTCTCAGTCGACACGCAAGCAGGCAGGCAGGCAGGTGGGTGGGTGGGTGGGTAGGAAAGCGGGAAGGGCAAGGAGGGGGTCGTCACCTAACGACCTTTCAGAGGGAACATCGATAAAGACCACATTTCAGCTGGGCAACCGACATCTGGTGCCCAGGACTTCGTACGCGTCTAGATGGTCTTCTTGTCCTCGACGGCGCCGATAGTGCGGATCTGGGACTCGATCTGGGCAACGTCGTACTTCTTGAGACGCTCGATGAGGACGGAACCGCCTGCGGTGGCGGGGGTGAGGACACCGCCGACTCGGGCCAGCGGGGGGAGGGCGGTGCCCGGGGGGGTGGGAAGGATCATGGTGAGGGCCATCTCGGCGAGGATGCGGGCCGTGTGCGCGTATCCCGGGTCGCCCTTGGCGGTGTACTGGGTGACGACTGCGAGGCGCTTCTCGCCGTCCGACTCGGATACGTTGGTGACGCGTGTCCAGCCAGCCGCGCACTGGGCGGCACTGGGGCCCTCTCCGGGCTGAGGAATCTTGTTCTCGACGAGGTTGCGGACAAACTCGCTCGCGACGTACATGCCAGCGCAGATCATGATGATGAGCGAGGTGATCGTCGTGACGAACCGGCTGCTGCACACCGAGTTGCTCATGCGGTAGAGCGCTTCGTCAAAGACGGTGTTGGGGCCGTGCCGCGGCTCATTGTCAAGCTCGGCAGCGGTGAACTGCGTGTTCGACGCGTGCGAGATGGACGAGCCGCGGAGCTTGGAGAGGAACCACGAGCGGCGGAAGGTGGCGCGGTTAGTCGCACCGCCAATGTACCAGGCGCCGAAGGGGGGCACACCGGGGACGCCGGCGGGAGGCGTGTAGCAGAGCCTGATGGGGGGGTTAGGGTGAAGGTAGCTGCCTGCGAACTGGTTAGCATGCTGCGTCGCTCGTCGGTACGCACCAGTAACAAGCGACCACTCGTCAATGTCCTTCTCGCCGCTTGCGGCAAAGGCCTTGACACTGGCGATGGTGCCGCCAGAGACACCACCGGAAATGTCGTAAAAGTTGGTCGAGGTCTTGAACGCGACGTTGCGGCCCTCACGGGCCTGCAGCGTCTTGAGGCCGTGGTAGATTGAGACATCACTGACGGTCAGGCAAACCGAGGTCACGACACTTACCCAGGGAGAGCCTCAAAGCCGCACATGGGCACGATACACGCGCCGGTCTGGCTAGCCAAGTAGTCGTACTGGCGGATGACCTTGTTCTTGAGCCACCAAACCTCGCCGGTTAGGTCAAAGTAGTGCTTTCCGTGCTTGACGCATGCGCTACCACGTAAGCGCCGCCCAAATGGACCTAGCAGCCGATACTCACTCGATGAGCGCCTCGCCGTTGTGCTTCGAGTAGGGGCCTGTGTGTGAGCACTGCGCCGTGTGAATCGAGCTTCTCGTGTGCAGTATGCCCAGCTCTGGTAGCCAGGCCACCGAGAAGCTGGACAAGATGGGTGCACGCTCCTTAATTCAATGCCATCCTGAATGGCATTGTTGCACCGGGGCTCCCAGCAAGTCGGTTCTCCAGCAAGATCCTACATGCCCAGGTAAACTCACCGGCAAGGTTGATAATGCCGTCCGCGCGCTTCACCATGGCGTCGACGGCGGCGGTGTCTTCGAGCGAGAGCGCAATGATCTTGCGTGTGCTGCCGGGGAGGAGGGCGTTGGCGGCCTCGAGGCGACCAGAGTTGCGACCCGCGAGGATGAGGTCAAAGGAGCCGGCATCGGGGTGCTGGGCGAGGTACGGCAGCAGGTGCTGCGTGGCCGTGTAGCTGGTCGCGCCGTAGACGATGAGGGTAGGCATGGTGTGCTAGGAGGAGGAGAACGGGAGATCAGACGTGTGCTGGGAAGAAAGGACTATGTCGTCTGCAGCCCTGGGATACAAAGTCGTGTGAAATGGACGCCGAGTGGGGTGCTGCCGTGGGAGTGGTGGGGCACAAGTCTGTGATGCGTGGTGGAGGTGGAGCAGGGTGAGATATCCGGGTGATAGGGATCAAAAGGGAGGGAGGACAGGAAGAATGAGGGAGATGGATGAGGGTTTATAAAAGAGTTGTGGGCTCGCTGGCAGCAATGACGATGAGCTACATAGCTAGCCGGGGATGAGCGAGCGCCGATGTCTCTTGCGGTTAAATGAGGACACCGACAAGATGAGATGGCACGTTTCAATTCAAGTGGGCCATGGGCCATGGGCCAGAAAACAGGCGTCCACTAGCCGTGTGCGGCTCCTCTGCCGCTACTCCGACAGCGACTTGCAATCTGTGGCCCGCACACAGAGGACTTCATGGCCTCCTCATTGATTGACTCTGCCATCCCCTAGCTCGTCGTCGCCATCGACAACAGCGAACTCGATGCTGGTCACAACGGGCCTCGCTGGAGGATTACATCATTGTTGCAATATATCCGAGGTCGGTCCTGGCCGTCCTGGTTGGCCGACGGCGCTGCTCCTGACCCAGACCGCAAGCTTCGCTGCGCATTTTGCCCCTACTAGCACCGTCCTCCAACCGCTACCTTGGGGGTCAGTCGTGGCCCGGGCGACAGCAGACCAACATGACTACTCGCACTGGGCCAGTGCTGTCCACGATTTTGAGTAATGGACACAATCAAGTGGTCCATGGATGGATAGAATCACCCGAGGATATCCGAGATCGCCCCGCATCCCCGTGATCAGTGCTGCGCCAGGCCAGGCAGTTGGAGATATACTGGACCGTCCCTGCTGCCCAGACACCCAGGTCACGATACCCCGACAGACCCAGAACAGCGGAGCGCCGACCGCCAGATGCTCGGCGGCTTGGCGATTGATTCACTCACTAGTCCGAACCCCACAGCCCCGCGCGCACGGACGCATGTGAGCATATAGAAGCATGGAGACCTGTCCAGAAGCACACGGCTCGTCCGTGCGTCTTGAGCTTGGCAAAGACGGGTATAGCACGGGACGAATCCACGCTTCTCACGCAAACCCCACCGAGCTGACCATCCGCCAATGTGGCGTGTTTGATGTGTGGCACAAGACAGACCCGAGGCAGAGCACCGACTTGCATCGAGAGTTGAGTTCCCAGATGGTATATATGCAGTGTCTCCCATAGCCTCCTATCTGCCCGGCCCGCCCTTCTCTCTCCCTTGCAATTCAACATGGACCCCATCGTTGGCATCGTCGTGCTCGCGGCCATCCTCATCTGGTTCCTTCTCGAACCAGAGGGTCTCACCACCTCTGATCCCCCCCCTGCCCGCACACCGCAACAACAAGTCCCAGTCGTGCCCTCTCCTCCTGTTCCCCCCAAGTCGCCCCCGGGCCCCCCACCCTCTCCGACCTTATCTTCCTCGTCCGCGTATTCAATCTCCTCTGTAAACTCGTACCACAGTCCGTCATCGCAGGATCTCTCTGTTCCGCACGCCCCGTCTCTGAGCTCCCTCCCCGTCACCGCACCTACAGCTACACCTGCACGGCATAAGAAACTACCCTTCCTCTCTCTCCCCAGTCTCTCAAAGCCTTGGCGGAAGAATGCCGATGGCAATACCTCCCCCGGCGCCACGCCCAAGGGCACCAACACCAAGGCAGACGCCAAGGAAGCGGCCAAGGACGCAGCACGCAGGAAGTGGCTGGCCTCGGCGGAGCGCAAGAAGGCGGCCCGCCTCGCCGCCGCCCAAGCGCATCGGGCGGCCCGCCTCGCAGCGGCCGCCGACTCCACCTCGGCGCGCAATGCAGCTGACAGGGATCGCCGCAGCTCTGCTCCCGCGACCCATCCCCCGGAACTCCCTCCCCGACGCCGGCGAGTGTCGGACGGTGAGAACACGCAAACAGGGGCGAAGTGGCTTGCGGGGACGCCAGCAGCTGGGGCCAGCACACCCGAGTCTGTCCGCTGGCGGACAGCCCTTCCATCCGCTGTGCGCTTCCCACCACCTCGTCTCCGCTCGCGGTCGCCCTCGTCTGCTGTCCTCCCTCCCGCTGCCACCCAGTTTGTGCGCCCGACGCCACACCTGCAACAACCTCCACACTCACCAGCGAACGCGCCAGGCCTCCCGCCGCGCAACCCACGGCCAGCGAACCGGCGTGCCGACTCTGCTCCCACGCGCTCAGCCACAGTCGCAGTGGATCCCGATGCGCCGGCAGTTCCACCCCGCCCCGAGTACACCTACCTCTCCGCAGACCCCTTCCTGGCTTACCGGGGCACTGTGGCATACCGTACCTCTGCATCAGCGCGGCCGCCCCCGCCGCACGTCCCGTGGCATAACGAGCCGCCCCAGCCTGCGAATGGCAGCTCGCTAGTGCGTTAATGCCATATCTTTGTTGTTTTAACCCCGTGATGTGAGAAGTGACCGTCGTTCGATTCTACTGATGGTGAGGCCTGTGAGGCACTGACTTTGTCGAGGAAGGAAACGATGATCAGGCGAGGTGATGACGCACGGGTGGTGCCTGGCCCTTCCTTGCAGCTGCGACACCTTTCATTCCTTTGTTCCAAACTACTTGATCCTTCTTCTAAGGTACACCGCGTCCAGTTACGAACAAGTGCAGTGCTTCTTGGTGGCCGCGTTGAACGCAGGCAGACCAGCAACCGCGACGGCCCCGTAGTAGACACCGGCACCGTCCACGCAGATCGCGCGCATGGGGTTGATGGCCGAGTACTTGTTGGTGCACCAAGAGGTCATACAAACTAAGAACGAAGCGTCGCAGCTCTTCTTGTTCTGGCTGCAGTTGGCGTAGCACCGGTCGTGGCTGTTGCAGCAGTCCTTCCATCCAAAGTCGGGGACGTTGACCGCGGCGGTGCCGCACCCGTTCGGAGTGGCCGCGACACCGTTCGACCTGGCGGTCTGGCCGGCCGGGCATCGCTCACCGGCAGTGACACCGCGCTCGACAAGTCCGGCGGGGCTCATACCGTAGGCCGCGTTGGCCGCTTCGGCGTTGCGGATGACGAGGTCGATGGCTCGCGGACAGCTCACACCAGACCTCCTTCTCTCCGCCGCCCCCGTCGAGGCGCACGTCGCCGCGATTGTCGACGTCCCCAACGCCTGTGTTGTGAGTACCAGTTGCATCACCTGGAGCAAACCTGACTCTCAGACCATGGGCCTTCCGCTCCGCATCTTCGACCGCGACATCCTGCCCACCGACGACGGAGTCGAGAAGCGCAACTATGGTCACTGCGCGCTGCGCTCGGACGGAGAGCGCTGCCTCCAGTAAGGAAGCCACGAGGCTGAACAGAAGAAGGAAGTTGTACCAGGAAGAAGCAATGGCAAGAATGAATGTTTATCTGAAGCCATGAAGCTGTTTCAAGCCCGGGTGGAGTGACGGGATCGGCAAGCGCGAGGCGAGGTGGCATCAGAGTTCATCACCTCCATGCAAAGAAACACTGCCAAATAGCACACCGAGGCGCGCTGTGATGGAGCCGGAGTAGATCAAACACCCAACTCGCGATGCTCTCGAAACAGACGGTGGATCTGGCCCTGCAGTCGAACAGGCACTTCAGTCGCGCGATAGCCATAGCCTTGCCTCGACCAATAAATAGTAC
The DNA here is from genome assembly GCA_002973495.1 of Apiotrichum akiyoshidainum. Lineage (NCBI taxonomy): Eukaryota > Fungi > Basidiomycota > Tremellomycetes > Trichosporonales > Trichosporonaceae > Apiotrichum > Apiotrichum akiyoshidainum. The sequence goes on from PQXP01000019.1 coordinate 61,045, forward strand.
ATATATACGCGTCGGTACAACATTCCTGGGTACTGCAGTCCTTTGCGTTTGCTTACTCTCCGTGGCTACATGATCAAGCATGCCTCCTTGGGTTTCGCGTGTCTCTTGGGCCTTGCGTGTCTGTTGGGTTTCGCGTTTCTCTCACTCCCACGTCTCGTGCTTTTCCGTCGCCGGTGTCCGCCCGGCGCGCCGTCCACGCCCGGGAAGCCCATGACCTCGTCGAGGTCGATGAGGCTCATGCCTTGCTGAAGGACGTGCCTATTTAGCAGCGCGGCGTACTCGGGGGTTGCCTCGGCGTAGAGGATCGAGTCACGGTAGACGCGCCAGTTGGGATAGTCCTCCACGAGCTCGTCGGCGTGTGCGACGATCGTCTGCAGCTGTGCCATGTTGCTGAACATGAAGATCTGGTCGTTGACCACAGGTTCCGATGGTGGGATAGAAATGGGAGGCGAGGGCAGCCCAGGAGTGATGCTACTAGGGTCGAGAGGGGCAGAGGTGATTGAGGCGTCCAAGCGCTCGTCCTCAGCCTGGTGGACGTCATCGACCGATGTCGGGTCCACAGGTGGCACAGAGGCTGATCCTGCCGCCGGTGTCGTGGTTGTCGGTTTCGCGGGTGGCCCGGTCTCTGATCCTGGTGCCAGTGTGGTGGTTGCCGGTGTCACCCCCAGCGCGTCAAGATGGGCGCTCGGCGGACGCGACGCCTGCGACGGGGGCCGCCTCTGGCTTCGTGACCGGCTAGGCAGCTGGTACTGCGAGTGCCGGCCAGCCGTGCTGGAGCTGAGTCTGGAACCGGGGTTTGCACGATAGGTCGACGGGCTAGTCGGGATCATTGTCGGAATGTTGTTCGGAGTCGGCATGCAGTTTGGCGCACCGTTATCCCTGTAAGTGATCGGCCCCCAGCTCTGGTTCAGTGGTGGTGTGTGTCCCGGGGTGGACAGCCACGGGCGCTCAGGGATCTGTGGCGGGAGGTCGTGGTTGATGGGCTGATCCTCGACACTGCCTCTGCCTTCGATGTCGACGGCGTCTTCTGCGGCGCCTGTGGTGTCTGTAGCGTTTGCTGGGGGTAGCGGGGCCGCCTCCAAACGATGGTTGTTGATGGGGGGGTCCTCTGTCCCGATACCAAGGTTCGGTTGCACTCGGTCCAAATGCGCGCTCTCGCGGCGGCGCACTTCCTTCTGGTGCTCGCGGTCGATCGTGGCGGACACCTCGTGCGGGGTCCGCGGGGGCGTGAGCGGGAGGTTGGGCGTGGGCAGCGGGCGGCGGAAGCGGCGCGAGTGGGTCGCTTTCCCGAAGGACTGCAGAGGGTGCAGCTGCTTCGGGGGCGGAGAGTAGTGGGAGAGCGCCGGGAGGTGGAGATGCGAGTTGTGCGGCGACGCCGACGAGTGGGCAGGCTGAGGGGGTATCCTTGGGAGAGAGCTGCGCAGCGATGCCGAAGGGCTGGGGGCGACCGCAGCCATGATGAGGAGTTGCTAGTTGAAGTGGAGCGAGGCTAGTCGCGGCGGGGGGTGGGTCGCGCTGTGGGGATGTGTTTGCTGTTCGGCACTGAGACGGATGTCGTAAGGCCGTCAGAGGTTGCCTAGTGGCTGTTGGCGAGATCGATCTTGTCGACACAAGTCGTGAACCAACAACCAAGAAACCAACAAACTCGAGACTCTGGGGACTTGGGACTTGCATCCATAGCTGCCTAAGTATCTCCACTTCCGCGCTGCAAGATTCCAGCTGCACAGTCACGCAGATCCTCGGTTGTGGAGAGCACTCGCGCATACTCGCGGTGTGGCAAGCTTCCCCTGACCAGTGCGCCAAGGTAATTGAGCCAGGAGCTGGGAGTGCACCAGTTCCTGCCTCGGGAGACTAAATAACGTTATTTCAGGTTTCTCCCCCTCTGCCAACACCGGCCGCCGACGTGTTTTGGAGCATAAGGAGACGGTTCTGGACCACTCCGTGATGATGCATATCTGGCTGTCAATTCAATCGCCACAACAAGAAGGTCGAGAGTATGCACTCTGGCCATCCCTACGTGTAATGACAGGTTATACGAGGTAAGTCGCAACGCAGAGAGCGCCGTTTGAGAGGCCTCTCATCTTTGGGATACCGGAAGCTCCGGCTCTCCGCGGGTCGCGCAGACAAGGACTGACGACTCGCAAGGTCCAACGCGTCTCGAAGCCCCGTCCCGGCCGTCCCAGCTAACCACTTCGGCGTGCCTCTCGTGGTGCCGTTCCTGCAACGTTCTTCGCGTCTCGTTTCCGGTTTGCGCGTCACTGGTGTTGCAGCTGGAGTGCGGATAAATTGCTGGAGGCGATTACGCCACTAATCCCGAGATGAAGTCAGAATAGGATATGTGCGAACAGAAGATGCAACTAATCCTGACTCACTCACGTATTCGTCCCAAGCCCAGGACAAGTCTGCTGGCGAGACCATTGTTCTTCCCGGCTGCGACTGGGCAACTTCGTCTGTTCCGAAAGAGGCCCAGAGGCCATCTGCTTCCAGGCGGGTGTCAGAGGGTGCGTAGTTCCGGACGTTTTATCTGTCTGATTCCGGGTTATCTGGTTCGGCAGCAAGTTGTTGCCTGCGTTAGTGGGGGTGGTGGTGTTGCATCCAGATCGTCTGACAACTGTCATTCACCACGCCGTGCATGCTTGGTGGCCCGGTGGTCGTCCTCGGTGTGGGAGCCGATGGCTGCCTATTCACGGACATGCGGCAAGTGAGACAACACGGACCCACCCTACACCTCCGCCAAAAGGCACCGCAAGAGGTAGCACATGGCACCACCAACGCTGACGGATGTGTTACGAGTGTTATAGATCGCTCCATCCATCGATCATACTCCGCATGGAACCATCGCCATGAAGCTCACTACGCTTGCACTGCTCCCCAACGCTGCCGCGCTGGCAATCCCCTTCGGCGGCGGCGATATTGGCGCCTTCTTTGCCGCTGTCGACCGCTGGCTGAACCCTGACACCCACGCCGACGGCGTCGCCGCCGCGATTCCTTGGCCGATCCCCGGCATCTGCAACGTCAAGGCCACTGGCGGCGACGACGCTGCCGCCCTCACCAACGCCATCAAGAGGTGTGGCCGCAACGGCGTGATCACACTGCCCTCGGAGCGATAGTACGTGTTGTTGTGGCCGATCCCACTGACGTCAGCATTGTGAAGCAGCCCCTGTCCTGGCACCTCACGAACTCGGTTGTTACACTCCACGGTGTTATCGAGTTTGACATTCCAGAGCCCCCCGAGGATGCTGGCCCGCCCGGCGACGCTCTCAAGGCTGTCTTCGATATCAAGGGCCCGAACTGGGTGCTCAAAGGCTCGGACGACGACAACACGCTTGTTGCCGGCATTGATGTGTCAAAGGCAAACCTCGGCGAGCCTGGTCGTCCAGCCGTTGCCCTTGCGGTGCACCAAGCTTCGGGGGCAGTTGTCGAGAAGCTCAAGATCCTCGCTCCCGGAGGCGTCGGAGTGTCGCTTGACATGGCGTCGGGCATCGCCCTCAACAATCTCGAAATCGACACCGAGGACGCAGCTCTGGGGGCAAAAGTGGATCAACCGTCTGCCGGTGTCGCCGTGTTCCGCACCCAGGGCCTTGCTGTTAGCACCCTCAAGTACCGCGGTGGTGGCGAGTGCGTTTCCATCCGCCCCCAGTCTAACGGTGTTGCCATCGGGGGCCTCTCCTGTGAAGGCGCGGGCGTTGGCATCGGCGCAGTCGGTGCGCATCCCGGCGAGGTGAGATTCAAGATTGCAGTCCAATGCTGACGAGTAGAAGGAGATTATCACCAACATTGCTTTCCGTGACGCCCACATCAGGTCGACTCCGGAGCGCGCTGTCGAGAACGGCTTCCACCTGCGCTCGTTTGCGCTTGCCGACTCGTTTGACAAGCACACCGGCCACGACCACCCTCAGGGCTACGCGACCAACATTTCCATCAGCAGGATCGAGTTTGACAATGTCGCGCACGCCGTGCACCTTGAGGGCAACCTGGACGCGTTTGCACCCAGCGTCTTCCACTGGTCCCACGTCAACGTGACCCACTTGACGGGCACGACATCGACGAAGCGTGTCGCGCGGATCGACTGCTCGCCCGCGTCACCTTGCCACCACTTCAAGCTCAAGCACTTTGACGTTGCGACGCCCGGCGATGGCGAGCCCCAGTTCGTGTGCAACAATGTGGAGACGCTGCGTGGCAACGTCAACTGCGTGCCGGAGTAGTGACCGGGAAAAGTAGCAAGTGGGGCAAGAGTTGAACGGGACAGTTGTTGGAACAAAAGCCGCAAGGGAACAGACGCCGTAGTGGATGCAGCAGTCTACATCTACGCTATACCAGATCTCTGATGCATCCCGACGCGCTGTGGATGCCGTCGGAGGGGTTTACGTCGGTGTGCTCGGGCTGTGGCCAGTCATTGGCCGACGGACACACCCCACAAGGTCAATTTCGGGCATCGGCGATCCTTTTGACTTCGGCGAGCTGCTCGGCAAGACTCTGTGGGAGTGGTGTTTTCCTTTTTTTCCATTCAGAACAAAAAAAGGTTGTTGTTGCTTCTCACCCCCACAGTCACTGCCCGTCGGTCTCAATAACAGAAATGCTGAGGGCACACACGCACTCGCTGATCCGCGCATCGTGCAGGACACTCTCAACGTCGACGACTACAAAAGGAGCCTCGGCAGCCGCGACAGCGCCGGCCACACCCTCCCTCCCCAGTCACGCCGCCGCCTTGCCCGCCTCCACATTTCAGCACCATCGATCAACATCACTTGCCACCCCAGCCACTCTGACATCGCACACTCCACCATCCATCATGTCCGTCGAGACCGCCACCACTGGCAACCTCACCATCTCCGCAGCCACCGCCCGCAAGCGTGCCGAGCACTGGGTCAACGACGACGGAACCCACTTTACCAACCCCTGGCCCTCGGCCGTCCAGCATCCCGTAAGTGGAGCGCGAACGTGTGCCGGTGGCAAACGTGCGCGCCGCAAGAGCGCTGGCACAACGTGCACATGTGCATCTATGAGCATTGTGCTGCTACGGTGTTCATCTCGTGCTATGCAGTACCACAGATGCTAACGCCGCAGCCGTTCTCTGTCGTGGCCAAGGTACGAGCATCAGGAGACCGACGGGCATCAGGGAAATAGTTACTGACCACTCGGCGTGCAGTTTATCTGGGACGTGAGTGTCCGCTGGCTTGCACGGCGCGCACAACTGACCGATAGGGCCTCTGGATCCCCAAGCATGACCTCGCGGACCCGTCCAAGTTTATCACCACCGTGACCCCAGACTTTACCCCACCCACCGAGGGCGTCAAGGCGACGTGGCTCGGCCACGCGTGTGTTCTCGTCCAGTACGCGCCGCGCGGCGCTGAGAAGGGTGTCACTGTCCTGTTCGACCCGGTGTTCTCGGGTCGCTGCGGCCCGTCGCAGCTCATCGGCGCCCCCAAGCGCTTCACCCGTGGGTTGCTTTCGTATGCCTCTGATGCTAATCGGCAGCGGTTCCCTGTGGCGGCGTCGAGGGCTTGCCCGACATTGACATTCTCGCCCTTTCGCACAACCACTACGACCACCTCGACCTTCCTACAATCCAGGCGCTGTTCCGCAAGCAGAAGGCGCCGCCGGCGGTCATCGCGCCGCTCAACACCTGGCGCGTCCTCAAGGGCACGGTCCCGCCCGAGGTGTACCGCGAGGCCGACTGGTGGGAGGACATTACCATTGCTGTTGGCGGCAAGGGCACGCTCAAGTTTACTTGCACGCCCGCCCAGCACATGACCGCGCGCACCGCATGGGATCAGGCCAAGAGCCTGTGGGGCGGCTGGGCCGTCGAGGAGCAGGCCGAGCGCGGCACCAAGGTGTGGTTTGCCGGCGACACTGGTGAGTATCTGAGGCTTAACACTGTGCTGACAGCAGGCTACGCTGCCGTCGAGTCTGAGACCCACGAGATCGACCCCGCGGTGCCCGTGTGCCCTGCGTTCAAGGAGATTGGCGAGCGCTTTGGTGGATTCGACCTCGCGTTCATCCCGATCGGCGCTTACTCGCCGCGCAAGTTCCTCTCGACCGTCCACTGCGCGCCGATCGACTCTGTCCGCGTCTTCAAGGATGTGGTGAGTTTTGCAAGCGTAGGCCAAACTGACAACAGCGCGCGCGCAAGGCGCTCCCGATGCACTGGGGCACGTGGGACCTCTCGCATGAGCAGCTGTCCGACCCCCCGCGCCACCTCGCCGAGGCGCGCAAGGTGCTCGACATTTCCGAGGACGAGTTTGGCGTCTGGGAGCTCGGCGGATCGCGCACCGTCACCGCAGCATAGAGGATTACATTACGATTAGTCACGGAGAGTACGATTACGGGGAGGAGATACATTGTATACACTGCACGCGAGCCACAATTCAGTCACTGGTGTCAAGTTGCTTTCTCAGCTGCAGTCGTCCCTTGGTCGTCCGTGTCCGCGTCCGCGTCTGCGTCTGCGTCCGCGTCCGCGTCCGCGTCCTCGGCGCCACCCTTGTTCTTGCGGCCGAACACTTTGTTGACCTTGGCCTTGAGCGTCGTCTTGGGCCGCGCGAGGGACTCCATCACCTTTACGCGGGTACCGCGGAAGGGGGTTTCGTCGTCCTCGTCGACGTCCGAGCTACTCGCGGCAGACGAGAGGTCGCTCTCGCTCTCATAGTACACGACGCCCTTGGAGCGCTGGCGGCGCTGCTTGCGGCGCTCCTTCTTGACCTGCTGGTACGCGTCGTCCTGGCTCGCCTTGACAGTCACGTTGAGCCCGACATAGTTGCTCTCGAGGAACGCCTTGAGCAGCGGGAGAGTGTCCTTGTTCGGGCGGTACGTGCCCGAGTCGTTGTCAATGACGAGCTCGTACCGTGCGGGGTCCATCGAGTCGGGGTGGCCGCCGCCGTGCAGGTGCGTCGTCTCGGCCGGGCGGGACGTGTCGCGCTTCTCCTTCTCGCGGAACCACGAGCGGCGCCGCGTCTTGAGGCCGGGGGCGGGCGCAGCGAGCGAGTCGGCGGTAGCGCTGCCGCTGCATGCTGACCCGCGCCGGCAGCCCCCGTGCGAGTGCGGGTGTCCACACTCGGCCGACTCGGGTGCGAGCGACAGCTGGTCCATGCTGGGAAGCGTGTCGGAGCGGTCCCCGGCGGTCTCGTTGCCCCTACCGCCGCTGTTGCCGCTGCCGCTGCCAAAGATGTCCTCATCGAAAGCAAGGTGGTGCGTGTGGCGCTCGACGGTCCCGTCGGCAGTGTCCACATCCTTTGGCGGGCGGCACATGCTGTGGCTCGGTGCATCGTAGTCGATATCTCCGGTGATCTTCTCGCCGGCTACCGACTCGGACTCCGAGACGGCCCCGTCGTCATCGGCCGCCGGCGGCTGGAGGAGGTTGCTCTGCCCCTGCGACTGTGGCTGGGCGGCAGGCGTCTCCGCGGGCGTCTTGGCGGCCGAGGCGTTGCGCGCGCTCGACCGCCTGCGGCCCCCACGGGGCCGGAATTTGCGCACAAAGAACTCGCCCGAGAACGCAATGTAGATCTGGGTCTTAGCATCCAGCTTTCCTCCTGTTTCCTGGCACTCACGTTGACGTCAGAGTGCATCGTGTGCTTGCTTAGCATGTCGACGGCAAACTCCTTGCCCGTCTCGGTGAAGCGCATCAGCCCGTCGAGCGTGATAATGTACGTGAAGATCCGGAACCCGCCGCCCCAGTTGGCCATGTCGAGGAAACGCTGCGCCATTGCGCGTCCGGGGCCGGGGAGGCGGCCGTACTCTGTCTGCTGGTCAAAGTGGTAGACACGCTCGTGCTGGCTGTGCAGCGCGCCGTGCAGCAGATGCCCCTGCAGGCCGCGCGCCTCGAACATGTGTTGCACAAACGACTTGAACTCGACGTAGCGGTGGTACAGCTCGTTCGGGACGGGCCCCCGCAGCTGGAGCTGGTTGGCTTGGAAGCTGCTGTCAGACGTTGCCACTCGCTAAGACTCACTTGGCCTTCTCCTTGCCGTCCTTGGGCGCGGTGGTGCCGACGATCGCGCCGATGAGCGGCGAGTAGTGGATCCACCAGAACGAGTTAATCGTGTACATCTTCCCGCACTCGTCTTCAGTCTTGCCGATGACTTGGGCGGAGATTGTCAGAGTCTCGTCCGTCTTGTCGACTTCGGCAGACACGAGCGACCGGACGGCATGCAGGCCCCAGGCGCGGATCGACGCGCCCCGCTTCCTGAGCTCGTACGGCTGTGGTGCCCACTTCCAGTTCTCGTCGATCGGGCCGCTCTGCAGCGTGACCTTGCCGAGGCGGTCGTCCTTTGTCCCGACGTCCTCGTCGTAGATGCGCGCGGCGAGCTCAAAGCCCGCAGCCGGCACGCCGGCGAGCACCCACTCTGCGTCCCATTGCGGCTCGAGCGTGCCGTGCGCCGTCGCGGTCCGGAAGCGCATATACGGGTCCTTGTCGTGCCGGACGCCGTACCGGCCGCCGCTGGGGCCATTGGCCCCGACTTGCGCGAGCACATAAGGGTCCGACGACGCTGCGGCGACATCTGCAATCGGGAGATTCTGGGCAGAATGGAAGACGATGCGGACCGTGTAGGTCGGCCCGTCGCTGGGCTGCAGCGGCGTGTCGTCAAAGCCGCCCTCGGGCTCAGAGTCGCTGTCCTTTGTCATGCTGACCTGGATGATGTGAAGATGGAGGAAAGAAGGGCAACGTCAACAGGCAGTTGAACGAGATGGCGGCAACGGATGATTGCCGCCCGTCCGTCCACCTTTGCTCCTGCCAGAAATATGTATAGCAAGCCGGGTGCAGGGTGCCCGCCTTTATGCGGTCGGTTGCCCTGGGCCACGCAGCTGTTTATAGCCTCCCAGCCTGGGTGGACGAGCCCAAGGTTCCGAGGGGGCTAAAATGAGATGCAATGCACGTGCAGCAGATTCCGGCGCAGCCACATCTGCGCACTGCACAAAGGGGCAATGACGAAAGCGGCTGTCTCAGACTGCGGACTGGCGGTACAGTGGCATCCCCTTGTGGCATCCATCCCCTTGTCCCTCCCCACCCGCGCAGAGTACACGAGACGACGCACAAACATACGACTTCACTGCATCAGAACTCGAACAAATTGGTATTCACGCTCAAACTAATTGCTATCAAAACTCGGCCTTGACCGACTTGGCAGCGAGGGAGGCGCGGGACGCGGCGCTCGCGGCGCTCTTAGTCGCGACGGAAAAGGCGGAGAGGAGCGACTTGGACTGCGCCTCCTTCCACGAGTGGACGGAGCGCGCGGCGGAGACGGCAGCAGACGAAATGCTCGAGACGGCCGCATCGGCTTCCTTGCTAGCGCTCTTAATCACTCCCTGCGCGTCCTTGTAGGCGGAAGCAGCGGCGGCGTCGGCGCGCTCCTGCGCCTGGGCGACTCCGGTCTTGAGAGCGCGCGAGGCACTCGAGTGCGCCGAAGTCAACGAAGCAACGCCGGGAGACGCCTTGACTGCCGCAGAGGCAGAGGCGGCGGCAGAAGACAGCGACGCCGAGGCGACGTTGGCTTCATCAACAGCGCGCGACGCAACGGAAGCAGCGGACGCCGACGCCGAGCGCGACACGGCATTAAACACAGAGTGCGCCGAGTGCTGGTACAGCGACGCACTCTGCTCAGCGCGGTGCGAAGACTTGGCCACAAGCGAGGCGACCGACTCGTAGCCCCTGTCGAGCGCGTACTGCGGGTCGAGGTTGATGAAGTTAAACTGAGGTTAGCTACACACGCGAGTGGCGACTCACGCCGAGGAATTTGTGGACCGCGTCGTTCGCAAAGCTGACCGCGTTGTGCACGTGCCCTGTCACCTGGTTGTACAGCTTCTGCCAGGCGTTCTCGCCCTCGACGTAGCGGACGCGCAGCTCCTGCAAGAGGCTGTCGCGGCCGAGGAACTTCTTGTCGTCGACACCATACAGGCGCAGTCCCGCACGCAGACGGGCGTCGGGCCAGGCGAGCCACGGCGCATAAGTCGCCTCGTTGTACTTTTCGTTCATGAGCTTGATGAGCTGCCGTCAGTTCGCATTACGGTTGGGCCAACTTACTTCGTCGCGCTTCACGCGGGCATTGGCCTTGAGGTGGCCGTTCTGCACGAGCCAGTCATGCATGTCAGAGTCCTTCCATGCCGCCCAAGCGGTGCTCTTTGCATTGGCATAGTGCTCGTCCATGAGCTTGAGGTACTTGTCCGTCTTGAGCTCCTTGGCCGTCTTGGACCTGTTGTCAGTTGAATTCAGTATCCGGCACAACTCACAGGACGCCCTCGCTGACGAGCCAGTCGCGCATCTGGCTGTCGTCCCATGTAGAGTAGACCTTGTCCTTGACATCGTAGTAGTTGTGCTCCATGAGTTCGACCAGCTTCTCGCGCGTAGACTTGGGGGGCGGGATGACGCCGTGGTTGGTGAGCCACTCGTGGACGTAGCTGCTTGACCAGGCCTCATACACGGGCTTGGTGACTGTGGTGTACACAGTGCGGACCATGGAGAGCAGGTCGTTGCGGTCGCTGGGGGGAGGCTGCGGGAGAGCACCATGCGCGTCGAGCCAGCTCGTGAGATCGGCGTCGGACCAGGTGCTAAAGATATAGTCCTTTGCGTCGTCGAGGCGGCGCGCAGCGTAGGTCGCGGCACCAGAGACCTGGGTCGCGGCGGCCTCGGCCGCACTCGACACCTGCGAAGCAACCGGGGGGGGACCGCCGCCAACAGCATCGCGGAGCTGAGTGGCCTTGCGCTTGGCCATCAACGCGAGTTGCTCGCGTGTCGAGGCAGGCGAGATGATGCCGTTCTCGAGCAGGTACTGCCTCAGCTGGGTGTCTTTCCATCCGTCAATCACGGCGTCCGAAACGTCGTTGTACGTGGACGCGGCCCACTGGTGTCAGTTGTGGGGAGGAGGATCCAACTCACGTTCTGCGCCGCGTCGGCATGCTTGGCGACCTCCTGCTGCAGTGTAGCGAGGGTGTCAGAGTCGCGGACCTTTACGCCCTGTGCAGTGAGGAACTGCCGGGTCTGTTCGAGGCTCCAGTCCTCGTATGTGGCTGCTGTCAGGCGAGGCTCGCCACTGGCTGGGAATCGTGCTTGCACTCACGCTTCTTTGAGCCGAAAAGACTAGCATCTGCCGCGAGGGCGAGTAAGAAAAAGGTGCCTATGGGGAGGCGCATTGTGGCAAGTGGGAGACTTTTACGATTTGTAGGGGCTCACTGGGTGAGTGGGAGATGGAGAAGCTAGTGGATGCGCCGATGGACGCTTTTATAGCGTGCGCTGTGAGCATGAGGTCATTGCAGTCGGTAGCCCAAAGTGTGTAGCACGTAGCACGTATAGCACACAACGGCTTGCAATGGGTGCTTCCTGCCTGCCTTTGTTCACACTCACAATGTGGTGGTGTGGCATGACCTTTCGGCGGCGGTTGTCATGGTGACGTCAGAAGTGAGTTCACAAATGTTTTCTGCCATGATCGCATGGCAGCAGAGCTAGCAGAGAGGCCGTCCCGGCACGGGGGGGCGGATGACGTAGCCACACTGCTGGCTGTTGAGAGGTGTGTTGTTGCGCTGGGCTGGTTTGGATTGTGGAAACAGGTGGAGCTTGTGCTGCGGGTATCGAGACCATCAACAGCTGACTACTTTATCGAGCAGCTGCGATCGATGTCGACGACGGACAAAGATCACAAGGTCGATGGGTATATCAATGGCAAGTGGAGGTAGGTTGTCCCCTTTCATGTTCTCCTGACGGAGCGGCGGAGGGAAAGAGACGGGCCGCAGTAAACTCGAACTCCGGTTGGCTGTTGTTGGAAATAACAGACCGCTGCGCCACTGCCGCATCCAAACACGCGCTCACGCACAGCGCATGTGGCGTCGACATGCCGCGGCAGTGGATTATGGTGCTGCTGCTTACACCAGCCAAGAAACAACAAACAAAAGTCTATGCATACACCCACAGCACACACATCATGATCGTCATGCTTATTGTGATCGCCAGTACCCAGAAGCAAAGTGGGTGGATCAGGTCATCGTGGCGGACGTGGGGGTCCGCGATAATGAAAGCGGCTGAGCGGGGTGGGGCGGCGGAGCAATCTTTTTCTGCGCTCGCTGGTTGTGTGGGGGGGGGGGGACACTGTCGCAGTGCGACCCACCACTGACACGTTTTTTCCACTCCTCCCTCCACCCACTGAAAGTGACTTGCTTTTGGCTGACTGTGTTGGAAAATTCATGCATGCTCGTTGGCCGCTGGCCGCTGGCCGATCCCCGATGGCGCATGCTCGCGATCACGAGCGGGGGTTGCACTGGAAGTATGCATTGGAAAGCGGGGGCTTGGAAGCATTGAAGCTTGGAAATGACAGGTTGGCTGGGTGGGCGGGTCTCAGACTGCAAAGTTGGTGGGGTCGAGTGAGATTTCGGATCAAGTGCCGATGATCCGCGTGGCAAAGTCCCGTTCGGAGCAGCCGCAAAGCCCGTTCGTTGTCACCAGCCCCCAGCTACCGCCCAGCCAGGAGTGTGGTCGTCGCTCCCTCTATATCGTTCAGCTCTCCCCTCGTCTGTTGTTCACCAACACCCCAACCTCATACCCCCCATCCATAATGCTTTCCCGGGCAACTCTCGTACGTATCAAGCGACCCCCTCGTCGCCACCACAACCGCCCTCCACGCCATCGCTACCCCACTCCTCGTTCCCACGATCTCTGCTGACCTAACAGTCCACCGGCCTCCTTCGCCCCCTCACCAACCCCGCGAGCTCCCACTCGGCCCGCCGCGGTCTCCTCGCCGTCCGTGGCCTCGCCTCGCAGGCCGGCCCCTACGATGTTGTTGTCATCGGCGGTGGCCCCGGTGGCTACGTCGCTGCCATCAAGGCCGCTCAGCTCGGCTTCAAGGTCAGTTTTTTTCCCTTCCTGCGCAGTGCTTTGTGTTGTGCTTTTTGCGCATCGCCAGGATGCCTTTCAGAACGCGTGCTGACCGTATCACAGACCGTCTGCATTGAGAAGCGCGGCAAGCTCGGCGGCACCTGCCTGAACGTTGGCTGCATCCCCTCCAAGGCCATGTGAGTAATTTGCCGAAAAGCTCGCCCCCCCTGACCACCGCAGGCTCAACAACTCGCACATCTACCACACCATCAAGCACGACACCGTCAACCGCGGTATCGAGGTCGGTGAGGTCAAGGTCAACCTCGAGAAGATGCTCGGTGCCAAGGAGGCCTCGGTCAACGCCCTCACCTCGGGCATTGAGGGCTACCTCTTCAAGAAGTACGGTGTCGACTACATCAAGGGCACTGCCTCGTTCGCTTCGCCCACCCAGGTCGACGTTGCCCTCCTCGACGGTGGCTCGACCTCGGTCGAGGCCAAGAACGTCCTCATCGCCACCGGCTCCGAGGTCACCCCCTTCCCCGGCATTGAGATTGACGAGGAGCGCATCGTCTCGTCGACCGGCGCCCTCTCGCTCAAGGAGGTCCCCAAGAGGATGATCGTCATCGGTGGTGGTGTTATCGGCCTCGAGCTCGGCTCCGTCTGGGGCCGCCTCGGCTCCGACGTCACCGTCGTCGAGTTCCAGGGCGCCATCGGTGCCGGCATGGACGGTGAGGTCGCCAAGAACTTCCAGAGGATCCTCCAGAAGCAGGGCTTCAAGTTCAAGCTCAACACCAAGGTCGTCGCCGGCAAGCGCGAGGGCAACGTTGTCAAGCTCAAGGTCGACTCGGCCAAGGGCGGCAAGGAGGAGGAGCTCGAGGCCGACGTTGTTCTCGTCGCCATTGGCCGTCGTCCCGTCACCAACGGCCTCAACCTCGACAAGATTGGCGTCGAGGTCGACCCCAAGGGCCGCATCGTCATTGACGACCAGTTCAACACCTCGGTCAAGAACATCAAGTGCATCGGTGATGTCACTTTCGGCCCCATGCTCGCCCACAAGGCCGAGGAGGAGGGTATCGCCGCCATCGAGTACTGGAAGACTGGCCACGGCCACGTCAACTACGACGCCATCCCCTCGGTCGTCTACACCCACCCCGAGGTCGCCTGGGTCGGCAAGTCCGAGGAGCAGCTCAAGGCTGAGGGCATCAAGTACAAGATCGGCAAGTACCCCTTCGCCGCCAACTCGCGTGCCAAGACCAACCAGGACTCTGAGTAAGTATACAGGCAGGTGCAGGGCTGTTGTGCGCTCTGTAGGGCAGCTCTACAGAGCGCACAGGTACTCTGCGCTGCTTCGCGGCGCTGGCCACCGCCTGTGCCATGCCGTGCCGGAGTTGTACGAGACTGACCCGCCCAGGGGCTTCGTCAAGCACATTGTCGAGAAGGACACCGACCGCATCCTCGGCACCCACATCATTGGCTCCGCTGCCGGTGAGATGATCGCCGAGGCCACCCTCGCCCTCAACTACGGTGCCAGCGCCGAGGACATTGCCATGACCTGCCACGCCCACCCTGTGAGTTTGTTCAGGCGGGAAGCCACTCTAGAGCCACTTGCTGACGGAACAGACCCTCTCCGAGGCCTTCAAGGAGGCCGCCATGGCCGCTTACGACAAGCCCATCAACTTCTAAGCTAGCTGAGACGCTGGGGACCGTAGGAAGACGGACTTGTACGAGCCGAGGCATATAGGCGTATGAAAACATTAGTAGCCATCTTTTTGCTGTCTATGACCCTGCGTGCAGCAGCGGGGTGCACCGGTGCTGTCTGTGCCTCTGGGGGTCTTGTCTGGAAGTCAGGAGATTGGCGCCTCTCGGCGTCGTTGGCACCTCAGCGAAGCGGAAAGACGCCGGGGCAGGTCAGCGCCGCCACATGCCCGATCGGCGTTGTGAGGGGCGGAACCTTTTTCACGTGCCAGCCAATCAAGACTCTGGCTTCGGCCATCGGCGATATCTTGGTCAGTGTGGCGGCCATGGCAGCTGTGGCCGTCGTGCATGTATGTCATCACGCAAAGCGCCATCGCCGCTCGCCGCTGTGTCTGTTGGACTCGACACGTCGGTCTTTGTCAGATAGCGGATGTAGGAGTGTTGCGAATGCGGCAGCGGCAATGGCAGGAGGGCCGGCGGGCAGGTCGGGCCGTCGGAGCGGGGACGCGGGTTGCACATCGCTGGGGGGTTGCCCGTGGCTTGATGACATTCCCAGAGCTCTCACGTCCTGTCTACTGAAGGTTATCTCTGCTCGGGCGTGCTGGTGGGAAAGAATCTCGATCATCCGTGTGCCCCTAGTGGCCCTCTGCGGTAAGGGGGCTGTCGGTCGTTGGTGGATTCGTCAGACGAGGACGCAAGGACCTAGACGTGCTTCTGGTCTGGATCGTTCTAGGATCCTTTCGTTTTAGGAGCCTTTCCGACTTTGGGCCATAACTCTCTGCTATCGATGGCATCTTTTTTCGTGTGAATGAGCTTTTTTGAGTTTCTCTGCATTTTCCAGTATTTTCCTGTGTCTGCTGCAGTATTTCCCCTCTCTGGGCGTAACACTGTCCCCTCTGACTGTTGGCTGCTATGAGAGTCACCCCCACGAGGCGCCTGTAGGGCCTTCTGCCATATCAGTCATCAAGCACACCTGCTGATCCAGAGTGCTACCTGCTGATCCAGAGTGCTACCTGCTGATCCAGAGTGCTACCTGCTGGTCCACAGTGCTGCCAACGAAAAATGGAAGCGTCAATAAGCATTCACGCCTGCTCGTGGACTGCTTCCTCCCACTTCCGATCAGCACATGGGTACGTAGCAGTACCAACGTGCAGTCTCTGATAACACGTACGCACAGGCAGACCTTGGAAGACTCACACTCAAGGTTGTGACTTGCATCGTTATAGAATATAAGTGGCGAGTGATTGTGGCGAACGCAAGCGATACTCGTGGGCGACCCTTTTGCGTGCGGTCCCGGACACAACCCTCCAGGCCTCAAGCGGTGGGTTTACCGAGCGGGATTGTAGGAGGAACGACATAGCGGCCATCATGTATCCCCGGCCTCCGCGGCTCGATAGCGCGGCGTTTGGGATCTTCGCTTGGGGTGATGCACCTGACAAGACGCTCAAAAGAACGAAACATCGTTGGTGAAACGGTATCATGCGTCGTTGCCATCGACGCGGCAGGGGTTCGACTCCCTTACGATGTACTTTTTGGGCACGAGAGGCCCGCCCAGTAAGACTGGGAGGCGTGGAAAGACCCGGAATAGATGGAAAGTTGCCACTGGAGATGTCAGAATTTCAGCTATGATCATTTCGGTCACGTGGTTCCGCCACAGTGTTGGTCGAAAACGCGCGTCCTTGCCCAGGTGCGTACGTCATGATCGCCTTGTTGATTTTGGCTCTCGACCAGCTTCCACTACCAACTATCTTCTTGTCCGCACCCCCATCTCCACTGCATCCCCTTCAACATGGACGAGTCCGGATGGTGTCTTACGGAGTCGGACCCCCAGGTGTTCAGCGAGCTGCTGCGTAACCTCGGCGTCACTGGCCTGCAGGTTGTGAGTTGCGATCGCGCGCGCGTCCAAGCGCAAGCGCGTTGCTGCGGCGTGGTGTGCAGGGGGGATGGAGAGATGGGTAACTTGACCAGTGGTAGAAGGGGAGATGCCGATCCACCGGACTCATATCCAGAGCTCTCGCTAGCTCGCCCCCGAACCCCGCACAGTCCACGCCGCTCCCCTGCGCGAGCCGAACGCCCGACACTGACCGCAGGACGACCTCTACTCGCTCGACGAGAGCACGCTCTCCGCGCTCCGCCCTATCCACGCCCTCATATTCCTCTTCAAGTACGTCGGCGGCGACGTTGCCGAGGCGCAGGGCATCGAGGTCGACCCGCTCGAGAGTGGAGTATGGTTTGCCAACCAGGTGCGTCTCCGCTGCTCTGGCGAATGGGTTGTCCAACAGCTGTAATATTGTCCGGTCCAGCCAGTCGTCTCTCCCGTGGTTCCATCGCGGCTCACACCCAGGTCATCAACAACTCGTGTGGTACGCTCGCCGCGCTCAACGCCGTCATGAACATTCCCACCATCGCATCGCCGTACAAGGGCGAGTCGGTCGACATCGGCCCCGAGCTCCAGAACCTCCGTGACTTCGGAGCTGGCATGTCGTCCATGGAGTGAGTACCCGGGGGAAGTCTCGTCGATGCGGTCAACGATCCATGTAACTCTGCAAGGAGCTCTCTCGCCCGTCGCTCAAACCCAGCCTCGCTTGGCTGTCCCACACACCACAAGGCATCAACTGACACCCAGCCTCGGCCACGTCGTCGCGTCGTCGGACAACATCCGCGAGGTGCACAACTCGTTCTCCAAGACGTCGCCGTTCTCGATGGACCCCAGCATGTACAGCGACAAGGACAAGGACGACGCATACCACTTTGTTGCGTACCTGCCCGTCAACGGCGTTCTCTACGAGCTCGACGGTCTCCGCCCCAACCCTCTCATGCACGCTGCGTGCGAGGACGACTGGCTCGAGCAGGCGCGCGAGACTATCCAGGCGCGCATCGAGACGTACCCCCCCGGAAGTGTGAGTTGCTGTGACAGCGAGCTTCATCTTCGATGGTTCTGAGCTCTTACCCCCCTGATCCATGAAGCAGGCACTCACACCCAGGTCATGTTCAACCTCCTCGCGATCCGCTCGGCAGCGATCCCGCGCCTGGAGCGCCAGCTTTCTGACCCGTCGTTGAGCGTGGCTGACCGCATGATGGTGCAGGACCAGCTCGACGCGGAGCGCACCAAGGCCGACCGCGGCAAGTTTGAGAACTCGCTCAGGCGGCACAACATGCTTCCGCTTGTCATGGGCCTGCTTGAGGCGCTGCACGGAAGCAAGGCCAAGGGTATGTACTGGCAGGACCGATCAAAGCACAAGGACCAGGCTGACAGTCAGCGGACGTCATTGACGCGGCCCGCGAGAAGGGCAAGGAGAGGCGCGAGAAGAAGAAGAAGACCGCTGGAGACGAGTAGAATGTAGATTTATATGCAGTGGTATAGCACACGCAGCCTCTCCAAAGACGAGACCAACTGGTCCCAGCGTGGCCTGTGGCGAGGTCGGTGCGCTGCTGCATCGGTCTTTTCCGTCTCAACGTGACCCTGTCAGCGCCAGCTCCGGCCCCCACCCTCCCACCTCGCAGAGCAGAGCCCACCTCACCAATCTTCGCAGCTCCCAGCGGCGAGGGTCTGACCCAAGCACCTACACACCTGACCACCAAAGACAAAGCCGAAGCTGCACCGAAAGATTGTTCCCCACCGCGGCACGCGGAGGATGATTACGAGCAACGTCAGACACCGGAAGCCAAGGGTAATGGTCCAGTTCAACGCCATCTAACGCGCGTACGCAGCAATCACACCAAGCTGCCCCCTGTTGTCCAGCATGTTCATGCCTAGCAGCCTGCATTCTGATGGGAGGAGATTCAAGGGTTTGTCAAAGTGGAGACCGATGGTGCGAGCAACCTCGTGGGGTTGCTTTTGAAGAGAAGCCTAGAGCTTGGCCTTGGCCTTCCACTCCGCCATCGCCTGCTTTTCCCGCTGCTTGGCCCTCTGCCATCCGGGGCGAGCCTGGATGCGGGCCACCCACTGGGCGGTCGCGGGGCCGACGGGGTAGACATTCTTGAGGAATCCGTTGACCATCATCTGGACGGGGAAGACCATCATGAACTGCGGATCAGCAACGCCCCGAGTGCCACAACTCACATCTCCTTCGCCGACCTCCTCAGTACCGGTAAAGTAATCGTGAGTCTTGAGGAACTGTTCGACCTTGTCGAGACTCTTCTTGAGGTTGTCGTTTGCGTTGGCCTGGATCGCAGCACCGAGCTTGGCGACACCGGCCGCCTCCTCTGCGCTCGAGGCCCGCTTCCGCAGGCCCGGGACGAGGCGCGTCAACATCACGCCGTTCTGGGCATACAGCGACAGGTTGCCCTCGGCGAGCTGGGCCCAGAACACCGAGTCCTGCCTCTTCTCACCATCCCGCGTCGACTCGACACCCGCCTTGGAAATGCGGGAGAGGAGGTACCGCGTGATCGCACCCGACTCGACGAGGGTGTGGCCATCGATCTCGAGAATGGGAGCCTGACGTCAGAGTCGTCTACTGCTTTACTCACCTTGGCCAGAGGCGAGTACTTGTCGAGGTCGGTGGGAGGCTTGGCGCCGACGAAAGGATGGACGACCAGGTCGTAGTCTACTCCGAGTTCCTGCAGTCAGCACAAACCAGGTCCGGTGCCTACCTCGAGGAGCCAGAGGATGCGCATCGAGCGCGATGACGGAATGTGGTGCAGCAGAGCCTTGGTCATGGTGGGTGGTGGATGTGGTAATGCATGCAGTGGATGCCCACTTTCTCACTGCAGGAGAGGACCATCCCCGTGAGCGGCGAACCGGCTGGATGTGCCGGTCATACCGGCCAGCGAGGCGCATATGGCGCGGTTACTACCTATCTGATTACCGATTTTGTGGATCTGTGGCGTTTGACATCTGCTCGTGGTGTTCACAACACACTACGCAACAGTAAGCAACAAGAACACAGCATGGATGAGCCGACTCTTGACTCGGAGAAGACTGGCTTCGATGCGAGCGACATGAGTCCATCGGCGACAGGCACAGCCGTCTCACCTCTCGCTTGGTCTCCGCCGGTAGACGACGGATGTAAGTCGATTACCCGATAACTTAATCGACTTTTACACGCGTTCTTAACAACGCGACAGACGAATTTCACTCCGCTTCACACCCCCGAGCTAGACTGTTGCTCCGGTATTAAGCGATCGCTGCGGATGAACTAGGTTGTGGCTACCCCGCAGCCGTCCCCGCACTTCCTCCGTGCTCCATCCCAACTGCGCAGGCTCTGGCCAATCGCCGAACCGTAAAGTGGGCAGCAGGAACAGTTTTCTCGTCCCCGCAAAAACATGTGATCAAGCCAGGCAGGCGCCGACTCCAGTGATTGAGGGCTGATTGGGTATGGCGACTCCGTCCGAAGACAGGGAAATATATGTTGGAGGACTCGTCCCACCTCAACACCACCCACATCACCATGCCGCACACCAAACCGCTGAAGGAGAAGGGAGATCGCCTGGAGGAGGGAACTCCCGGATACGAGGTCGTCGACCCGGTAGGTTCTTGATAGACGACGGAAGGCAGTCTGCACGCCGCCACGGCTGTCTTCGCTACCGCCAGCCGACCGAGAGGAGCTCGCTGACAATGTAGGTGTTCGGCGAGATCACAGAAGACGGCCCCAACTATCGCGGAGTGAGCGCCGTTGGCGCTTGGGTCCTCCTCACGAAGACCAACCTCGGCCTTGGTGTCCTCGGTATCCCGAGTGTGTTCCAGCTCGTCGGAATCGTCCCCGGCATCATCATTATCCTAGTCGTCCAGACACTCGTGACCTGTAAGTTGTGTAGAGTTATCGGCGCTTACACCCACCAGACGCTGCCTCCGTCATTGGCCCGTTCAAGCTCAAGCACCCCGAAGTCTACGGCCTCGCGGATGCCGGATACGTCTGGGGAGGACGCTGGGTGAAGGAGTTCCTGTACTTTGCTTTCTGGATCAGTGAGTTACTCTCAAGCTCGCAGTGCTGACCACTCAAGACCTCGTCATGGTCCACGCCTCTGCGCTCGTGTCCATCTCGGTCGCGCTGAATGCCATTTCTATTCACGCGACGTGCACCGTCGTTTTTATGGTTGTCGGCCTTGTCGTCTCCGTTCTGTTCGGCGCTATCCGCACCCTGAGCCACGTTACCTGGGTCGGATGGGCGGGTCTCATCTCCCTCGTTGCCTCGGTCCTTACTCTCACCATCGCCGTCGGCGTGCAGTCCCGCCCGGCCGCGGCGCCCCAGTGGCCTGAGCCGTGGAACAAGGAGATCAAGGTCTTCAACACTCCGTCATTCGCCAACGGCATGAACGCCGTCGCAACCGTCGTGTTCTCCTACGGTGCTACCCCCACCTACTTCAACATCGTCGCCGAGATGCGCGACCCCAGGAAGTACAACCGTGCCCTCCTCGGCTCGATCGGTTTCATTACCAGCCTCTACCTTATCCTCGGCGGCGTTGTCTACCACTACTGTGGCCAGTACGTCGCCTCGCCCGCGCTCGGATCGGCTGGTCCCCTTATGAAGCGCGTCTGCTACGGTCTCTCGCTCCCCGCGCTCATCGCCTCCATTTGTCTCTTCGCCAACGTGAGTATACAATTATTGGAGTGGCGAAAATCGGCACGAAAAAGTAAATGTAATCACACCTCTAACGCCGCAGATCATTGCCAAGCACCTCTTCGTGCGTATCCTTCAGGGCTCCCGCCACTTGACTGCCAACACTGTCACCCACTGGAGCTGGTGGCTCGGATGTGTCGTCTTCTCGTCGACCGTGGCCTACGTTATCGGCAGTGCGATCCCCAACTTTGGCGACATTATCTCGTTCATCGGTGGTCTCACTGTCCCCCTCACCGCTATCATTCCCTACAACTTCATGTGGTGGCACGACAACTGGCGCTTCGCGACTCCCCAGGAGCGCCGCCAGACCCGCCGCCGCATCCTCCTTCTTGTCAACATTCTCATCCAAATCGCCGGCTGGTTCATCGTTGGAGCAGGAACCTATGCATCGGTCAAGGGACTGATCAAGTCGTCCTCCGAGGTCGGCCCCTTCACCTGCGCCGACAACTCGAACTCGACCCCCAAGAAGTAGATAGACAAGTGTACAGTCGCATTTTCCGTATCATTGATGCACATCCTATTCTCTGAATGAAGACGCACGGTGAGCCTGATGAAGACGGAACCTGACCCACCGCCGCGAGCCTTAACAGCAGAACCAGGCTGCTGGGAATTGGGTGATGATCACTCGCCGCTCCAAGGCTGACATTGCAATCCGCAGGTGAGGGTTGAGTGGCTATAACTACGGGATGATGCCCAGTGGTAGGTGATACACAGTCGTATGGCGCAGAACGACGCGCGAGAGGTGTTAGCAGCCGGAGATGGCCACTGTCACTGTTCAGGAAGACCGTTCTGCTTCATGGAGCAAGTGGTAGCACGCTGCTACCGTCCCGCTTCAAAGTGGCTGTTCACAAGGTTGTTCGAAGTCGAGCGTTGAGAAAGTGGTGAGATGTAGCATTCCTTCCTGTCCTGTGGGCTCGCTAGGCCTGGAAATGATTCTGCACCACAGCTGTATTGCTACTGGACGTAATAGATATCAATGCAGGAAGGTGGTGGCCGGCACGGTCCTCCCTGCTTCCAAGAGCCACATCAAAGTATGTGTGTGGGCGTTCGCGATTGTGGACAGGTTGTCGATACCCCTATGTGGCGCCCGATGAGCGCCGAGAGACGCCTCGACAGTCAATGTTTTCCTCCAAGACAAGGTCGCGATATGGGTAAAGCTTCTGCCAAGAGCGGGGGCCTCAACGGTGCAACTACGAACAGCAACTGACCGGGTCGTAGCTCGGCAAGTTGTTACCACGGCACTCCAGTGTGCAGCTCAGGACCACTTTGATCTTGACTTCCAGGATGATGAGACGTCATCAGTCAGCGCGACTCGAGCGGGGCGCACGGGCTTCGGGGTACTACTGCTCCCTCGGCGTCGGCAGTATTGCTTGCTCTTCTTCGGCGTCGGTAGACTGCTGCTACCTCAATATGCAGCATCTCTTTCACAGCATGCATTCTTGCCATGTTGATTTTCCTACAACCCCCCAGCGCCGTAATGTATCTAGAACACAAAACAGAACTAGCTAGCTAGCAGCAGTGCTGCTGATCGCTTAGTGGTGGTCGTTCTTGGGGAGGTCGGCCTCAAGGAACTTGAGGTACTCGGCGGCCGACTGGCCCTCCTCCGACTGGGCGGCGGCGGGGGCAGCGGCGGAGTTGCCAAGGGTGGGCTCGGTGGCGTCGAACTTGGAGAGCTCGGCGGCGAGGTCGGTGGGGAGGGCAGGGGCCGAGGGGGCGGCGGGGGCCGAGTAGGCGCGGACGGCCGAGGCGTGGGCGTCCTTGGCCTGCAGTGTGAGATGCTGTGGGGTATGATGCAGGCAGGCCTTGTGAAGGGAAGTGGAGGGCAATGTTGACGTTCTCGTCAGGCGCGCGTGACATGGGACACCGAAGAGGTAGCAGGTAACAAGCACCGAGGAATCAGTACCGAGGGTGAAGCGGGGCGAGGGCGAGCAGCGGTTGGCCGGTGCCCTTCAATGCTCTCGGACCCGATGTCAATCCCTGCCTCGCATTCCGTTGTCCAATGTGCATCCCATTGCGCGCGCTTCACTCCTTCTCCGTTTATTCAACAAGGCCCGTGGCGAGACTCACCTGGGCGGGGGTCTTGTAGCCCTGGAGCTGCGAGACGTAGAGGTCCTTGACAAGGTCTGGGGTTAGTGGGGTTCGGAGATGGTGTTGGCTCGCTGGGGCACAGGCAGGCCGGACGGTGGGCGCAAGGAATTCAAGGTCGCGGCAGTTCCATGAACATGCAAGTCATTCCATGCCATGCCCAGGCCGCACTCCATGCCATGCCATGCCACCAGACGAGGTCGAGTTGCTCACCAGCGCGGGCGGCCGAGACCGAGAACGAGCGCGCGAAGGCGGGGCGGGCGACGCGCTGCGCCTGGGGAGTCAGTACGGGTCGTATATGGGGGTCGGTGGGAGGGGTGCGGGAGGGGTGGGGGTGGTGTTGGATGGTGGTAGTGATGGGGGTGTTGGTAGCCGGGGCGGGGCGAGCAGGAGCGCGAGCGAGTAGACCCGGCGAGATGTTGCTTGGGGCTGGGCGATTTTTTCCATAGTGCTGGCTTGCTCCGTTGCGTTTTTCGCGCAACTCGGCCAACGGGAGACTGTACTCGGCATGCTCGCTGCTGGCGCTCCGCTGTGGTGGGGGGACGCTATACGCACGGTGACGCGGAGGAGGGACATTTTCGGCAAGAGTGGTGGTGAGGAGGGGGTGTAGAGTGTTGAGAGACAAGCAGACGGCGATGTAGCAGCGAGCAGCGCTGCCCCAGCCAGACGGGGAGCAGCCAGCCAGCCAGGAGGAGGAGCAAGGCCACGAGCCAGCCAGCAGCCAGCAACACCCCGTCAACTCCCAGCCAACGAGAGTCTCCGTCGGTCGTCCTCGGACATCCGATTTTCTCCATCCAAAGGCACGGGTAGCCCTTGTGCGCCTATTTTCTACTTGGCATGCATGAATCCATTGCCCTCGCATCCAGGCATTCGGTCATGATGTTTGCTGCTGCTGCACTCGCCGTTGGTCTCTGGGCCATGCGTGCGCCGACGCCGAAACACAGACACAGAATGCCGAACAGGAGGGAATGACAGTATGCAGCGGAAGGTTGAAGGCGATAATCACAGAGACAGGTCAGATACATCTTTGGCATCTTTGGGGAGCATAATAATGGACAGAGAAGACATGGGCAGCAGAAGCAGAACAACAACACATACATTCTCCTACATCATCTCACACGCCCTCGTCTCATCACTTTCTCCCCGCCTCCTCGCCCTACTCTGTATACAACGCGTCGCGCGCCGCCGCACTCACCCCGAGGCGGCGCCGTGCGCGCACTCAATCCAATCCAGATGTGTTTTAGTCAGACCGTAATGCCGCCCCTTTAATAACAAGGAGGGTGGCCGCCGGGCGGCGTCTGTCTGCCTGCGCCGTCACGTAGAGGCGCAGTCGAAGAGCTGCGGCCGTGGAGTGTCATCCTTTCTAAACTAAAGATGTCAGCGGTTGTCATCAAAGTCATGGTACACCGGCTGAGCCTTGGGGTATATCGGGAGGGGGGGACATATGAGCCGTGGACGGGGCCATCTGCTCAGTACCCTGCCCCCCTACCATCTACGCCGACTCTGCCGAAAGGTGCCTGCTCGATACTCACAACAATGGAAGGATGAGGATTCAAACTACCTGCGTTGCGAGTTTTGAGTCGTGCCAGTCCTCCAACTTTCTTTCATGTTACGTAACATACATAAGGGGCGAGACCGGAAGTTGACGGGGCAGCGGAAGTATATTGCATGTGGCACTTGGAGGGCCTGTTCGCCTTTCCGATCACGTGTTGTGGCACCTGACATGCCATGCGGAGCCATGACGTCGTGCACGGCGCCATCAACGGAGTGACTGACTCCAAAGACTCTACCTGCTGATCGCACCCACCGATTCTCGCTGCGGCTTCTTACCTCGACCATCTCCCCTTCGTGCCAACCACTCAATACATCCTCTAGAGCATCTATCCAGTGGAGCGGGATACTTTCCAGCGGCCAGAAACATCTAGCAGTCAACAGCTACCTCAGCCCCCATTTCGAGATCTCATCGTGACCACCATCAACCACCGTCGCCCATGTCGTCCTCTGGCGGGGCCTCACTCCCCAACAACATCTACCCCGGTGCGGCGCTGATCGCGACTGGACTCGCATTTCAGGGCATCCAGTCGGGCTCGCTCTCGCGCGATGGTGCCGCCGCCGCCTGGTGTGTCGGGTACGCGCACCTCGCGAACCCCATCAAGCTGTTCGGCGTGTCCATGATTGCATTCTACCTCATCGGTAGCCGCGCGACCAAGGTGAATACGGACCTGGTGCAACATCCCAGCCACACCAGTGGATACAATGAGATCCGACTAACAATCAGTACAAGGCTGCACAGAAGGCGACGCTCGAGGACGGGCCGGACAAGGACAAGCCGAGCGGTAACCGCAACTGGATCCAGGTCCTCGCGAACAGCCTCCCGAGCATGGTCGTCGCGATCGCGTTCCGGATGTATGACATTGTGAGCTTGATTGATGTCAATGAGCTGACGAACAGGGATGGCCCCGCCCGCTGCTTGCCTTCGACTACCCGCGCCGCCTCATCTTTGCTGCTCTCGGGTGCGTATGAGGGACCGTTTTTCTGTCACAACCACCTCTGACGACAGACACTTTGCGACCTGCCTCGGCGACACGCTCGCGTCGGAGATTGGCATCCTCTCCACTTCCAAGCCCATCCACATCCTTACGCTCAAGGCTGTGCCGCCCGGCTCGAACGGCGCCGTCTCGCCACTGGGCCTCGCGGCCTCCGCGGCCGGAGGCGCAATCATGGGTCTCACGATGGTCATGGACCTCGCGTTCGAGGACCCCGCCACCCGCAACCTCGGTTCCCGCGGGGGCCTTTCGCTCATTGCTTGGGGCACCGCTGCCGGCCTGATCGGTTCTCTCGTGAGTAGTTGGCCCAAACTATATCCACTGTGTTTCTCCAGCTCGAGCTGCTTTGAACATCATCTCCAGTCGAGCTATATATCCCTTCACGCAAAGCTGACCCCAGGTCGACTCGCTCCTTGGCGCCACGCTCCAGGAGACAAAGTACAGCACCCGCGACGGCCGCGTGCTTACTGACCACTCGGACCGCGACCCGCTCGAGCCGGGCGTCGTCACCATTGGCGACGGCCGCGATGTCCTCTCCAACTCGGGCGTCAACTTTGTCACCGCCAGCATCATGACCCTCGCCGGTTACTGGGTGGGTGGATGGTAGTGGACAGCTCAGGTCGTCAGAAGTCGCTATTGTACCAAACGTGTGCACTTTTTTGTGTGCCCTGCGACGAGAAGCAATCCGTACTATGGGATGCATGGATTATCACATGAATGAATCAATATCTATCGCCGTCTGCTTCGTCCCACACAGGGCAAGATCCATCTTCTCTCTACTCTCTGCTTCCCCATCCCCCAGCCTCCGCCAACACATTAAAACCTGCTTGCGGCAGCCTTGGCGGCGAGCATGGTCTTGCGGGTCTCGGCGCGGCGCGGGTCGAGCGTGATACCGTTCACGCGGAGGATGTACGCGGACGCAAAGTGCTCGACGTCCGCGGGCGGGAGGTCGTATGTGTGCATGCCCGAGCTGGTGCTCTTGAGCCAGAGCTGCATGACCGCCGCGGCCTCCTCGGCAAAGTACTCGCGCTGCTCGCCGGCGCTCTCGTCGTGCATGACGGTGACCCTCTCCCAGAGCTCGTGGAGTGGGACGCCACCGGCGGCGAGCGCGTCCGTGACCCAGCCGGCGCGGGTCTCGTCGCGGTGCGGGGCGGCCTCGGTGTAGACGAGCGGCAGGACAATCTCGGGGGGAGCTCCCTCCGAAGGGTAGTACTTGATGCAGAGCTCAGTGATGAGGTCACCGACGCTCGCATCAAGGGGCACCTGCTGAGCGCGAGCACGGAGGAGCTGCGTCCACACGGCAGAGCACACGTCCTCGACGCGCGTGTCCGATGTCTTGAGTATGAGCAGAATGGACTCGAGCAAGCGCAGGGGACGGGCAAAGTGCTGGTAGAGGTCGTCGAGGCCAAGGAGCTCGTTGTTGAGCGGCATCAACGACTCAATCTTCTCCGCCTCAGACATCTCAGGGTGACCCTCGATGGCGCGCACAACCTCGAGCTGCACCTGCGCAACGTCAATACGCTCCTGCACGTTTGTGGTAAACTCGACGTCCTCGGAGCCGACCGACGCGGCCGACTTGGCGTTGGTGAGCGCCTGGGCAAGGTAGTAGACACGCTCGCTGAGGGACATGTCGCCTTCGCGAGTGGCGAGGTCGGCCAGCGCCTTGGCGGCAGAGAGGTACTCTTCCCGCCTGGCGTAGTACTTCCAGAGCAGGTCGCGGCGCTCGGGGACGTTGGACGTTGTCATCTTTAGGTAGTCCTCGATAAACGGCGTGTCAAACTCCAGGAGGTTGTCGGAACGGCCGAGGGCAACGATCCAGTCGTAGAGGTAGAAGTGGAAGAGATCGTCGTCCGAGGCGATGGCGAGGCCGTACGCCTCGTCGCGGATACGGGTGGCTTCGCTGGGCGAGTTGTTGGCGGCGGCCTTGTTGAGCTCGGTGTCGTAGCCACCAAGAGCCTCGACGACAAGCTGGTAGCACTCCTGGCGCTGCTCGTAGAATGCGACGCGGGGGTCGCCCTGCTGACGGCCGTCGCGGATGTAGTCTCCAGCCTTGTCGTCGCGGTCGATCTCGGCGGCGACACGGAGGGGAAGTTCGATGGTGCCGCGCACGTCCTTGAGAGCGCGGTAGCGGCTGGTGGCGTCCTGGAGACGAGGGAAGACGGCGGCGGGGGCAGAGGCGGCGGCGCGCTCAAAGAGGCGGAGCGACTCGGCAAGCTGCTCGGCGCGCTCGGTAGCGTCTCGCGTGCTCTCGGCGCGGCGGAGCGACTCCTCGGCCTTGTAGAGGACGACATCGCCGGGCTGCACAAAGGTGCCGCAGCGCTGCTGGAGGATCGCAGAGAGGTTGTCAATGCCGAGCTCGGCACCAATCTGGAGCTCGATGAGCGCAGTGACAAGAGTACGCGCGACCTCGCGGCCGCCCTGCGAAGTGAGAAGGCCCTGGAAGGTGAGGCTGGCGAGTGTTGTCTGGGTTTGCGCGTCGCACTTGGCAATGACGTCGGGGAGCTTGTAGTCGTTGAGAAGGAGGACGAAAGAGATGGCCTCGATAGCCTGCTTCAGAAGGGTCTGGAGACCGTGAAGCGAGAGCTCCTCCTGGTCCCACGCGACCTTGGCGTCGCCCTCAGCCTGGTGACGAGGGAAGGGGTGGTCCTCAACGTAACGGCGGAGCTCGGCCAGGCGGGCCTGGACCTCGAGCAGCACCTTGTCGGGGACACCAAGGCCGAGCTTCTTGGGGCCGGCAGGGGCCGTGACCTTGGCGTTCCAGATGGGGCGGAGGAACCGGGCAAGAATGAGGGCAAGACCGTCGTGGCGGGGCGAGTAGAGAATGGTGCGGACGCCGGTCTGCGAGGTGCGGATGACAGGGGGCTCGGCAGCGAGGAGAATGTTCATCGACGCCGACGCGAGGTCGGCCGCCTTATTCTCGGATCCGGCGCGCACGCCCATAAGAACGCCCATCGACGCAGTCTGGACGCGGCCGAATGCGGCGCGGCCGGCAATGATGGCACCGTCCTTCTCGAGGTCGAGGTCGTTCTCGATCATGTCGATGGGGCGGGGGAGCGAGACCCAGAAGATGCCGCTAGTGGCGAGGATGAGGAACTGGCGGGCAGCAACCGTGGCCTGGCGGGGAAGCGCGCTGAGGGCGATGCCGTCGGAGCGGCGGAGCGAGGGAGGCGCACGCGAAGGGTCGGTGGCGGTGACCTCGGCGATTGTCCACACCTGCGAAGGAATGGTCTCGACGACGCTCCACTCCTGAAGCAGCGGGGGCTGGTAGTTTTCAAAGTTCTCGCGCATGGCGGCCTGGCGGCCAACAGCGGGAGTGACAAAGGTGAGGCGAGACGAGGGAGAGGGGCTCTCGTTGTGGTGGACGGTGATTGTGGTGCCCGACGAGTAGAAGCTCTGCGCTTCGGCCTTGGTTGTCTCGGGGGGAGGCGCGCGGTGGCCGACGACCTGGAGGCCAGACTGGTACTGCGGGTAGTATGTTGTAGCCTGTCCGAGGTAGACACGAGCGCCAGATGCGGCAATAGCAACGAGCCATGCCTTCTTGCTCTCGTGACCGCCGACGATCGCAATGGAGACAACACGCGAGCCCTGGGCGGGGGTGGGGCCAGCGTGGCCAAGACGCTGAATGTCCGACTGCAGCGACTTGTACTGTCCGCGCGACTCAAACTTCACACCAGTAATGTCAAACCACTCAATCTCGCCACGGGTGCGGAGCGCAAAGAGACGACCCTGCTGGGGGTCGACAACGAACGACTCGATGCCCTCCTTGGTGCCGGCAGTAAACACGCTCGGCACCCAGGTGCTGAGGTAACCGCTGCTCCTGTTCGAGATCCACATCTTGGAGCCGCTAGACATCCAACCGCTGTTGGTCGAGTACTCGAGCTCGTACAGCTCCTTGTTGGCGCCGAGGAGGAAGACCCGGCCCGAGTCGGTGCCGCGGATGTCGACCATGGAGGTGGGGGTGTCGGTAGAGAGGTTGGTCGCGTAGAGGGAGAGCTCGCCCTTGGCGGACCGGCTGAGGCCGAGGAGGGTGGCCTTGGACGCGGTGCAGATGACGAGGAGATGGGTAATGTCGTCGACAAACACGTCCTTGCGGGCGCGCACGAGGCCGACCGCCTGGATCGTGTCCGCCTGCTGGTCGTATCTGCTAAAGTCGCGGCCGTCGTTGTAGTCCCAGAGGAAGAGCTTGTTGTCGACGGTGA
The DNA here is from genome assembly GCA_002973495.1 of Apiotrichum akiyoshidainum. NCBI lineage: Eukaryota > Fungi > Basidiomycota > Tremellomycetes > Trichosporonales > Trichosporonaceae > Apiotrichum > Apiotrichum akiyoshidainum. The sequence continues at coordinate 90,923 of PQXP01000019.1, forward strand.
ACCACGCGCGCTCAATCTCCTCAAACAGACCCATGCGCGCCGTCAGGTGCTTGTCTAAGACCGTCAGCCACAAAGGACGTAAACAAACACTCACAGTTGAGCTCCTGGTGAAGGGCATCGGGCAGGGGGGTCGACTTCTTGATAGCAGCAACGCGGAATGCGCTGCTCTGAGAAGGCGGGGCGGCGTACGGCGGCTCGGACGCTGGGGTCAGTTTGCGGCAGCCCACGCAACTCACAGTGCAGCATGTCCGCGAGGTCGGGGGAGATGTCGGTGTCGGAGGTAAGGGCACGCTCAATCTTTCCGCGAGCACGGCCCACAGGGCCGTAGACGGGGTCCTCGTCCTTTGCCACCGTCTCGAGTTGCTGGGCCTGCGGGACCGAGGCGGCGGCGTAGCTGTGGGAGACGACGGGGACGCCGAGCATCGGCGCGCCGACGGAGGGCATCATGGCGCGCTGGGCCCAAGCACCCTGCGGCGCGCCATAGCTTCCCTGCTGCATCTGTTGCTGCATCTGCTGCTGCTGCTGATGTTGCTGCTGGGCCTGCTGCTGGGCGTGCGCGCCGAAGAGGCCGCCCTGCGATGCGCTGGGCACACCGTACGGAGCGGTCTGGTGGTTCAGGAAGGGATCCTGGCCGCCAGGCGGCAGATGCGGGTATACCGGCTGCGAGGCATAGTAGCCCTGCTGAGGCGGAGCGTACATTGTTGTGAATAAAGGGGAGGGAGGAGGGTGTTGGAGTGATGGGTGCCGGGTCGAGCTGGCGAGTCGCTAGCTGGACAATGAACGACCGGACGTCGTTTTGTGACAAGAGTGTGGGGTGTAGGCGGAAGCGTATCGGGCAGCGTCGAGCGTGGGGGTCCCAGGTGTGAGCGAGTCCTAGTACCCCGTCGACGGAGCACGGGAGAGAGGTGGGGGAGGGGGGTGGTGGAGAGGGATGGGCGAGAGGATGGTTCACGAAGTTGTTGGTTGCTTGGTTTGCTTTGATCCAAGAATCTCTGGACCAGGAGCACCTGACCACGTGGATTTGGTTCCGTGGGAGCGTGGCTTGTTTTGTATTGCTGTTTAGTAATCGGCAAAAGTGAGATTAGGGTTGGCGGATTAGAAATTCTATGACGACAGGCTCGCTTTCATTGCAGTGGCCGAGATCAACATACTGGCTTCGGGTTTGCTTCGATCAGACAGCAGAGCCCCGCCATTGTTGATGAGCGACTCTACTGCCTAGAGAAGACTCTTTCCCGAGAAGCATGTGCATCTTTGCTTGGACCAGCAGCGGCAGCACCAGAGCTCTGATCCATCCCATCCCATCTCCCAGCCCTGGTGATAACTAGCACTGCATTCTTCACCCTACAACGCGATCCACCGCCAAAGGAAACCTGCTACCATCAGCGATACTTCGCCCACCAGACTTACAACTACCCGCTACTTTCAGCTTCTCAGCAATGCGTTGCGCTCTGGGCTCCGGGCTGCCGTTTGCGGTTCTCCGTCCTTGCTTCCCGTGCTCGGTCTCAGCAGCAGTTTTCCTTGAGCACACGCTTTGTCGACGCGGGGAACTTTGCGAGCTTGTCCGCGGGCCGAATGGGCCGGGGCTGGAGGTTGCCGCCGCAGTTGGGGCACTTGTTGTTGAGCTTGCCCTCCTTGCACTCGGTGCACCACGTGCACTCGAAAGTGCAGATCCAAGCGTTGGTCGCGTCCGGCGCCAGGTCCGCGTCGCAGCACTCGCAGTTGGGGCGGAGCTCGAGCATTTGGTCCGAGTGTGGTGATGGATAGACAGAGGAGGGCAAGTCGAGCTGGAAGTCGAGGGCTCTGACAACGAGTCAAGTGGGCAACAACTCGTTAGGACGCAACGTTCATGGCTGGCGGAGATTGTTGATATATTGACATGTTGCATGACGTCACGTGGTCTCGGTAATAGATGTCGCGCACCATGCCGACGGATAGCAAGACAGACAGGCGACACCTGAGAGCGAACAGGCGAACCCATTGTCGGACAAGGCGATCGTTCACATTCCACTTTCCCCTTACTGATCACAGACAGAGATAGCGGGCAGGCCTGTCACGTCGTGCTGGCCCAATGTGCAGTAGTGTAGGCGACGTGTTGACTTCAGTCCGCTGAACGACAGGCCCACGCCGAGCTGCAGCAGGCTGCTCACTCACACATCATCGGATATATACATCGCTACATGGACTGGGTACAGGGGGCGAACGCTATGTAGATCTACTGACCACATTTATGGAGTCGCTTGACTCTGGTGGAACACTATACTAAACACACTGTTGTACTGAAAAATGGAATTACTGGACATGCGCTACACCCTCAACGCATAACAAACACTCGCGAAGGCATTACCGAGAGAGCTTCTTCTTCTTTGACGTTCCCCAGGATCTGCGGACACTACCGGTGTCAGGGTGCTTTAGCTTCCGGGTGTTGTACACTCACCGTGCTTGAATGGCAGGAATACTGCGTTTAGGGTAGCCCAGCTTGCAAAGCTCCTCAATGCACCTTTCGCACGTTGCGGCTGCCGGGGTGTAACATAGGTCGGAAATGGGGAACCACTTGTCCACAATCGCCATCTGGCATCAGTATCGATAGCAGGCTCCTGGGCTCACCTGCTTGGCACACCAGTGGGGAGCGGGAGGCCTGGGCGCCCACATGTTCTCAATGGGTGGGCCACCTAGCCTGGTGGGGGACGCAGGAGCGAGGGATGCAGACGCCGTGAGGCTGTCGGTACTGGGGTTGCTCGAGGGGCCCCTGAGACTGCGGTCGAAGAGATCTGAGGGCGAGTACGAGTCAGACTAGCATGTCAGTTGAAGCTCTTTCGCGAAATGACGCACGTCGAGGACGCCTGAATCCCGTTCGAGGCCAGTGGTGCTGGCGGCTTCCGACACCTCCTCGGAACGAGTGACCTTCAAACGAACAGAGCGGATGTTCTGCTCTGTCAGAGACCTTCGGTGGCATAACTCACGTTGCCCTGAAATGTGGGAGTTCTCTTCCTTTTGCCAGATATAACCGAGCTCCAGCGTAGTCCGCGGAAGGGGCCGTCCCAGTCGTTGATGTCAGGTAGGTGGTTGTTCCCAGTAGTCTGGCCTTCAGTAGAGTCGCCGGCGGCAGTAGCAGTAGCGGGAGACATGATTTGGCTGGACGCAGTGCACAGGGGATCTGTGCTCGTCTGGTTCCTCGCCGCCGCTGTCGCAGCCTCAAGTGAGTTCTGGGTACGGAGGATCTTCGCAGTCTCCTGTAGCAACTTGGGCAACTTCCTGGGTGACAGAGCAGTCCTAGCGTCCTGGTGCGAGGGAGAGGCTTTCGCCAAAGGTTTCAGTGCCGGTTTGCCCGTTGGAGCGAAACCCTTCTGAGGAATCAGCTCACGCTTGGTACGAACAAAGAGACCCACATTGGCGCTGTTTGAACGAGGATACGGCATGTTTGCGGCAGAACTAAGGAGGCAGTGCACCTCAGCCTCCCTTCCTGTGGGTCTAGAGTTAGAACAGGGTTCACAAGTAGCTCACTCACCTCTTAGGAAGAGTTGAACGCGATGAATGCTCTGGCTCCAGAGGACCCGGGGGTAGAAACGGCTCAGCAAGCGACCCACGCAGCTGGGAGAGTTTGACAGGTTCCTTCGGGTCATCGGTGGAAGACCAGTGCATGCCGGGAGAGGACTTGGAGGGAGTTGACAGTTCTTGAGTTTGGCTCGCTCCCTTCAGCTCTTGGGTAGATGAGGGGGACAGTTGGTCGTCGGGGACAACCTTGGACGTATCAGCATCACTGGCCGGTTCGATGTCGGCAGCAGGCGGCGAGAGTTGAGCAGTGACGATGGGTGTTGAGACAGGTGGCTCCTCAGGCGAGTCTCCAGTGGGAGTGGCCACAGACGCTTGATGTCCACTCTCCAAGGCTTCGTCGCCACCACTCTCCGCCGCGACATTAGTTTCGCCCTTGGTCTGTCCACAACCGCTATCCGCCTCGGTGCTTATCACTTGGTTGGCAATGTCGACGTCCATGACGTCGTTGACAGTGACAACATGTGTCTCGGGCAGCGAGGTGGTGTTAGGAAGGGGGGCAGGTGAGGTTGAGGTCGCGGGCGTCGAGTCTGTAGTCTCCGCCATTGCCTCCGAGTTGGAGACGGCCTTCTTGTCCTGTGAGGCTGACAGCCCGAAAGGGGTGGCTGTCACGGTGTCTCCTCGATTTCCGCCGTCCCCTTCCGAAGCGAGCTCAGTTGAAGGGGTGGCCGGACGCGGGGTTGGAGGTGCGGAATCCAAGCCAGGGGAGATCAACGCCATTGACGGTGAACCGGTCGCGGATGGGGAATGGAGGGCAGTGGGAAGCGGAAGCTCAGCGACGTCCATGGATGTGGGTTGTTCATCGACGTTCGTGGCGACGAGATTGCTTAGTGAATTGTCTAGAGCGAGGTCGTGGGAAGGCGCGGTTGAAGACGACCCCTCGGCCGCCTCAAGTGATGCGCCCTTGAGCTCATCGGCACTGTGCAGACAAACTGGAGGGGAAGCGGCCGGCTCCTCAGCAGCCATATTCACGTCGGGTGGCAGGAGTACCACAGTGGGAGAATCCATGGGCGCATTAATGAGGTCAGCGTGCGCCGGCGTACACACCACCTCATCCTTGTGGGGTAAAGGACAGGTACGGATGAGCTCTGGCAAGCGGTGAGAGTCGGGTGAGAGTGGCGAGTCTTGCTTGACCACAGGGTCATTGTCAGAGTGGAATGAGGCTGGGGGAAGCGAGAACTGAGAAGCTTCAGAAGCCGAATGAATCTCGGGGACGGAGTCGTCAATGGGGAGGCCGATACTTGGTGATGGGGGGCCAGGGAGGGCTGCCTGGAGGGCAGCTGCGAGCTGCTGACCATGGTCGTTGTGTGAGTCTTCGTAGGTTGGAGGTGACTTGTAATACTCGGTATGGTGATTGGAGGTGGAGGCTAATCCCTGCGCCTCGTCATGCTCGTCCGGGGGAAGCCGGGTCTGGGAGGTGGGTGTCGGTGACTGCTGTGGGGTGCGAAGTTCGAAAGGAGTGTCGACGGTACTTGATGGGGTTGGGTCGTCGTCGAGGGTGGATGAGCTTGGGTCATCGTCAGGGCTGGATAAGCTCGGGTTGTCGGGGCAACGAATGTACTGGCTGAAAAGCTCGGTGAAAAGCACGTCCTTTGAGGGGTGTCAGCTGCGAAGGAAAGAAACCAAGAGGGGTGACACGGTGCCATTGAAGAAAGAGAGTCAAGGCACTGCGGCGGCGCGAAGGAAGACACTCGGGGCGGCTGGAAAGGTGTAAGGGTACGTACATTACGTTCCACATTGTTGATATCGTGCAGGGATCGAACTGCGGCGTCATAGGCAGCGACATCATGCTCGAGCTCGGGTTCGTCGAGCCTGTAACCAACGGTGATAGCGTCACTGCGGGTCATGAAGAGACTGGTGTCGAAAAGGCCGCCAAGCCCCCGCATTTCGGGAGGGAGGAGAAAGGACAGACCTGGGAACAGGTCATTGTCGTACGGGTCGTTCATGGTGACGGTCACCGGGGTGTGAGGATAGCGGCGAGCGGGAGAGCGAGTAGGGGGCGTGGATGCGGCGGGAGAGTGGAGTGAGAAGGATAGAAGAAGAGAGACAATGAGACAAGCGAAGAGAAAAGGAAAAGAATGAGAGTTGAGAGGAATGATGAGAATGAGAGAGAGCGAGAAGGGAGGGAAGGACTATCTATAAATGAGGGAGGGAGGGAGGGAGGGAGAGGGGGCAGTTAGGTACTCGGCAGTTAGGTACTCACGGCCTTGGAGTAATATGATTGTTGGCCGAGGGGTTGGGTTGTTTTCCAGAAACACCCGGCGTGTGCACGGCTTTGGTGTAGATGAGTTAGAAAGGAGTGGGGAGGAGGGTCGTTGCTTGGCGGCCACTGCTGCTGTTGGAGAACGCGACGTTGGAAAGACCTAGGGAGGTTGGGGTGGGTGGGAGAGGTGGCCGATGCGATGGAAGGTGGGGAGATGATGACAATATCCTGGGGAGAACGATGGAGAGTGGAACGACGAGATGGGCGTTGGGGGTTGACGCGAGGGCACGGGAGACCAGGTGAGAGGGGGATGTGGGAGAGAGTAAAAGCCACTACGGCGATGGCGATGGCGAGGAGGGAGGTTGTGATGATGATGAGAGGGAGGGAGGGAGGGAGGAGCGGGCAGGCGGTCGCTGCTCTCCGGGGTCGTGTCCCTCTCGTCTGGTCCTCTCTCTCCCTCCCAGGCACGGATGGTTGCCCTGTTTCCCTTTGGGGCAATTCCTGATCCCCCCCATAATAACCCACCAAGCGCTTTCTTTAGGTATGCACATTTTTTCTAATTGAAATCTGATTACAAATTACAGTCTCTCTCAGCTCGGCGTTCTCTCATTCATGTAGAGAGTAATCTCATCGTCTGCACTCTCGCTCATGCACTCTCACATCTCTCTCTCTCTCTCTCTCTCTCTCTCTCTCTCTGTGCTCCCAGAAAAGGCACACCAACATGCCTCTCTGCCAACACCCACAACACACAAACACAACCCCAAACACGGTTCACCACCGCCACCACCACACCACTCCACATGCCACAAGTTTGGAATAACCCTCCCTCCCCTCAAAGGCTTCGGACACTAGTGCAAAGGGTTGGCTTGGTAGCAGGAGCAGCAGCAGCAGCAGCAACAGCAGCAGCAGTCGAGGGAGGAGGAGAGGCGGCTACGTGCACACATGATGTGTACAAATGTCTCATCTTGAAGGTGGGCCTTTCAGGGGAGGGCAAGTTGCATCCGGAACCTCCCCTCCCCCCCAAAAAAACTCTCATGCCTCTCGGTGTGCCGCCTCTCTCTCTCTCTCTCTCTCTCTCTCTCTCTCTCTCTCTCTCTCTCTCTCTCTCTCTCTCGCTCATTTGCTTGCTTGCCTGCTAAACATTCCGAAAACAAGGAGGCACGCGCGCCAGATGGGCCAGCGACAATCCCAGCAGCAAGGACCTTTGGCGGTTGCGCTTCCGACTTGATCGGCTCTCTCACTCTGGACGACGAGACTTGACGGGCAAGCGGCGGACAGGGAGCAAAGAGTAGGAGTAGTCAGTTCTGTCATCATGCGCACGCCTGTAACAAGCAAAAGGTAGGGAGGTACATGGGTCCCTGTCGTCATCCCGCCAAACTCTGGCCCCCTTCGCTTCAGATTCACATCCATCTTCTCTCTTGCCCCCGCGGATCTCCCGCCCAGCGCTCTCGCTGTGGCGATTTGTAGTTTTGTAGTTTTGGCTAAACTTTTTTTGTTGTGATATTTGTATTCCTTCTACCAATGGACTCGTACAATGACAAACATGAGGGTCCACTGTCGCGCGCGGCGTCACCCAGACAAGATGTAATTTGGAGTTTGCAGAACGGCTTGCAAAGAAATGGTAAACCTTTTCATGCCACAGATCCCGAGGTCTGGTGATTCCCAATGCCACCAGGGACGTGAGAGCAGCACAGAGGGAGAGGGAGAGCGTCCGCGCGCGCGCGCACACACCCCGGGAAGAGGACCACGGGCAACAAAGTGTGCCCCCGATACACCAAGTCTGTGTGTGGCGCGCAGACCCTCCCAGCGCCGCCAATTTTTCACCGATCCGTCGATCTCGACGTCACCGCGCGGCGGCGGCGGCGGCGGCGGCAGCGAGGCGCGGGTTCATGACATTGGAGAACAACATGAGACTCAGGCTGCAACAGCCGGGTACGCACTCGATTGATCTCCGTAATTTGGCCCCCGTCCGCCGCCGCCGCCGCCCCCGCTGCCGCACGCACAGAACCCATCCCACCAAATCCGCCCCCTCATATCGCGCGGCGGCTTGGACGTGACATCCTTCGAGCCACCTGGAGACATGTCTCGGTTGAAACGCTTCCGCCAGGCCGGGCCGCAAGACCTGCCTGGTCTTCTGCCGCCTGTATGCACAGTACCTGCGCTCCGAATCCAATAAGGCAGCCACCACCAGCCGTGGCCAGTTGTTCAGAGCACACTGTGGCCGGTGTGCCTGTCTGGTATTTAGGCTCATGGCGTGTGGCACCACGCCAGCTTAATACCTGAAGGAGGGCTTGAATGGCGTGGCCGTGCGCAAGAGTCTGCGCGTTGGCGCTCTGCCGAATGTGCTCAATGGTAAGCGTGGTCTCCAAAGGCCCCGCTGCAGCAGGAGGCAGCATGCATGACATGTACTATCATGCATTGCCGATTCTCCTGCTCGCTGCCCTCCCTCTGTTGCCGCTTCGCACCGTTCTGGATCTCATGTCGCCCGTGTCGGCGCCACGAACGCCAGAGACACCATGCGTGCAGACAGCGAGATCTGGAGATCCGGCGCGGAAGGAATGGATGGGAATCTGGTCATCTCGATGGCGCCGTACGTGCGCCGCCCTACGTACTCTAGTACTGCTGGACACCAGAGGGCCTGGCACTGGACAGGACCAGGACAGGAGGCACGACGCCCCCGACGCGAAAGCTGCCTGAGGCCTGAGAGGGAAAGTAGGGAATGTGCGCTGGCGTTGACGTGTTGGCGCCTGCGCCTCAGGATATCGGCCACCCTGTGCGAGCAGCGGACAGCGCTGAGCAGACGCACTCCCGTCCACGCTCTCCCGTTCATCCTCGCGTCCACGGCCAGAGCACCAGAGACCAGCGTCCGTCCATGCCCACGGCCAAGATAAGGACAGGAGACAGCAGCCGGTGGACTGCACCGAGACACTGGAAGGTGTACGATCGGGGTTGGGGGCAGGTGGGTGTGAGAGCTGAGCGGAACGGAACGGGGCCCGAAGGAGGCATGTATGAGGAGCGAGCAGCACGCATACCAGAATGAGTATGTGAGCCTGGGAATCGCGGAGGTGGCGGCTGGGCGAGGACGGCATAACTGACAAGCGCTCTGCAGTAAAACGGACAGGAAAAGGAGGCACGCGAATTGGCGTTTCCAGTCCAAGGTGGCCCCGAGCGCCGACAGCGGAGACGACGACAGCCGGCGCACCCCTACCCCTCACTGTGAGTAAGTCTCGCCCTCGCAAGATCTGCAGTCGGCGACTTGACGCCGGACGCCAAGAAAAGTCGGCCTGCCGACAGACGAGGCGCTGGCATCGTTCCCCACAAGCCGAGGGGGCGATCAATCACAGAACAGGGGACCGCCCTCGTCGCCCTCGTTATCCACGGCGGGAGGCCCGTGCTGTGCTGGGGACGCCAACGGGGGCTGACAGTTGAAGCGTATCTGGCCTCCTGCGTACTGTTTGTGCTCTGAGCCCGGGTGTAGACGGCATTTGGATATTCACAATAACAAGCGATGTGGTCTCGACTTTCTTTCGGGCATGCTCGGACCCCGGTCGCTCGCTTGCGCGACTGAGGCAGCTGCGTGTCGATCCCCGCCGCGCCCGCTCCTCTTCTCCGTTGGCATTTCCCAGTTCCATTCCCGCCTACAGTACCCACAGACACGACAAACCCTTTGCTCCCTGCGTTCTCGGCCACCGCAGACAGGCCACACGTCGTCGTTCCTCAATGTCTAAGCTATTGTTCGTGATCTACATTCCTAGGCACAGTCCACATATCCCACACCTCGAGGGCAGCCGCCTGGCGGCGCCGCAGACGCCCGCTCTTTACTGGGCAGCCTGTGGTTAGCCCTGCTGCTGGGCTCATGCAGCCGTGACGTGGCGTGAAATTCATACCTTTTTTTTTTCTTGATTCCAGCACCTTGCCCGGTGTCGCCTGCCCTGGTGCCACTTGCAGCTGTTCGGACTCCGTGCAAGGTGATTCCCGACAGAGGCACAACGCTGGCCCTTGGTGTCTCTGCGTGTGTGCGTGACTGCGAACTTGTGTAGAGCAGCACATGGTCGCGTCGCAGCTGCGTCTGTAGCTGCAAGCTTCAAGCTCCAAGCGCCAACCTGCCTGCCCCACCTTCCTTCCCTGCTCTCGCTACTACAGGTGCAGCCTTAACGGGCGAGAGTAAGACACTGGCAGCTCTCAGCAATGGAAAGCTACAGCAACCGGCACAAGCCCCTCTACTACGAATTTCTCGTAGGGGTTGGCCTACTTTACGTCTCCTTGGTAAGACCGTCAGCGATGGTCTTCCATGAAAGCTTGACATGGATCACTAGCAAGCATTCCAACAATGCGAGGTGGCGCCAGAGAGAGTGCGACCAGTCTCTGGCGACGGAGTCCGGCTGCTCACCTTGGCGGCAAACTCCTCGTCAGCGAGGAAGCGGAGACCGCCAGCGGCCATGCCGCCCATGGACTCGCTGGTGAGCTGGTGCCCTTCGTCCGTCTTGGCACCAGCACTCCGTGCCGCGTGCGGCGATCACACACGTCTATCTCGCGCAAAAGCCACCACTCCCCAGATACCAATAATGTATCGACTGCCTAATTTATCGTGAGTGGACAGAGTGGGTCAGATGACTCACACTTGATATCGGATCCCGGAGCTGGAGGGCGCGAGACAAGCTGAGTTGACACTGGCTTTGTCAAGAAGTGTGGCAGGAGGTGCGGCGAGGCGCGTGCTCTTCGTGTGCGTGGCGGAGGCGCGATGCGGGTGCTCGTGTGAGACGTGTGCGTGTTGACCGCCGCATCAACACGCTTGACACGAGGAGTGTGTGGCAGTTGCGCCACATGCACATACAGGGGACAACACCACAACTCCTCGCCCCAGCATATTATACTACCCTGCCACCAGCTCACTACTTCTCCGCTGCGAGCAGCTCTATTGTGGCTTCAAAAGCGCCAGAGACACGAACAATAGCTGGCCACAACGGTTGGCATTTCAGCCGGGACTTCTTCCACGGCCGCAGTCTGCACAACAGAATCTCAATATGCTCATCCAGTTGCGCTTCCAACGCGCTGCCATCCAGGCGGAGTGTCACTCGAAAGCGAGGCCAGACTACTGCGGTGTGGTGTGTGGGGGTAGAAATAGGGGACTCTGGCCGTGCGAATGGAGACAGACATGGTGCGGAGCAGATCCAAAGTTGTCTTCCACTGCCTCCGTTGTTGGCTCCTCGCTCACCACTGACTGGTGCGAAGACTAGACCAGAGAAACTGGCTTGACTGTAAAGTGCTCGAATTCTATAATCCCCGGGCCGCTCGCTCTCTGGACAGCGCAGTCCCCAACGTCCAACGACCTGCACTCCAACACTCACCCCTACGACATTTAACTTGCCTCTTCGTCTTTCCATACTTCACACCACATCGATAGCGCATTCGCAATGCTGCCCCCACCCACTGGCCGCTTTCCGCGCAAATACTGGTACGGTAAGTACATCCTTCTCTCCCCCTTACCCGCTCTCCCGTTCTTCTGTCTGAAGCTATCGCTCCCTCTCCAATTCACCGCTGACACCGCTCTCCAAGACCGCACCACCCATACCTACAAGCGCGCCGAAACCGACGGCTCGGCCCCTGCCGACGAGGACGAGGATGACCTACACGGAAGCCCCGAGGGAGTCACGGCCCCGTGCCCTCCCAACACCCCCACCCCCGGAGCCACTGCCCCCTCCGCCTCCGCCTCCTCTGGTGCCGACCCCGCCGGCGCGTCGTCGTTTGCCGGCCTCTCCCTCGACACCGCGCGTGCCGACGCGCCGTGGTCCCCTGTGCCCGTGTGGTCCCCCGCACCCGTCTGGTGGCTGCGTGGCGGCATCATCGACACCATCTACGGCGGCCCGCCCCCTCCCAGCCCCTCGAACCCCCAGACACCCCAGGACCCCTCCTCCAGCCGCGAGGTCAGCGGCTCGCGCAAGCGCGGCCCCGATGACGAGTGGGAGTACGGAGGCTAGGGAGCTTGTGGCCTGAGCTCTGGTTCTGGCTTCGACTCGTAGACGAAGGATCGCGCAAATGCATTGTAGTGCTGCAAGCTCTGGCTACCCACCTCTGTTGCACTCGATACTGATGGTCATGAGTAGTGGCGCTGTGGATGTTGGGGTCCACGAAAAACACGAGGCTGGCGCGAGGAGGAGTGTGGTGGCGTTGCCACTCACCTCCACCGCCACCTCGAATCCTGCACCACCTCCCCCATATCCCATCCCCTTTGTCGTTCCGCAAAAACAAAAGCTGGAGAGGAGCCCGAAGCGCTCGCTCTCTCGCTCCTTGCGATGTGCCCCCTCTGAGAATCGAACTCAGGGCTAAGGATTATGAGACCTGCGTTTTACCATTAAACTAAGGGGGCAGCCACGGGTGGCGATCGGTCCTCACCTTGCTCGTATTTCTCCTCTGCCCTCTTCTTCTCTTCCCCGTGCTCCCCTGTCCTAATGCTCTCATGTGCAGAGTGGCTCTCATACACGTTCCTATCCGCTTCATAGGACTGGCATGTGCAAGTCGCTGGTCTGCGTTCCCTCGCGGAGGTTCTGGAGGTTCTGAGGATTGTAGAAAAGGGGGCAAGCGGTGCGAGCTCACACAGCCTTCCGCCTTGGCATCAACCTAGCCCGGCGACTGCGATACATTGCACTACAAAGAGAGTCCCATACCCTGGTGATAGCGAGTTTTCGCAACATTCATAGTGTAGAAGGGGGACGCCACGCAACTGTGGGCCTCCGTCCCTTTCCCCACTGCTGCTCGAGGGCTCCGTCCGCGCGCCTTTCAGCCTCGCTTTCTCGCCTCGATTGTAATGTGAGAACTTCTATCCTGAGGTCAGCACCATGCGGAGAGTCTTCTCTCAGTGGCCTGGGAGGCCGATGGGCTCTCGTGTAGACAGCTATTCTGAGACCGACAGGAACGAGTGGAACAATGGCAAGACGTCACCTCGGGTGTTACTGTGCCTGCGGGCCATTTCCATCCTTTGTCCACAGACGGATGGCAGCACCCGCCCTGGTTGTATTTCCGACGGCACACAATAAAAGGCCATCCCCTCGCCACAACTTTTAAGTGTTGAAGAGTGCGTGCTAGATTCTCTCACATTCTCACGACTTCACACTACAGTGGCGGAGCGGCTTCGGCCCCCTGTGGGCAGTTGAGCTCAAGTGGCGCCGAGAACGCCACGACGAGTACACAGCACTAGTGACCTTGGCGAGGCGGTGCGAGCCCAGAAAAGGGTATGGGGAATGAATGTGGCAGATAGCATGATTGATAGACACTGAACGCCATTGTGGTGGCCTCGCGGACGTCTGTCTGGAGGGAATATGGACCGAGCTCGGAAGCGATCAGCTCCTTGCCTCCCCCTCGCTGGTAAAGTCGGAGGCGGACTGGAAGCTTGATCAGGACGAGGAAGCCTAGTAGTGCGTGCTCGAAGCAAACATGGTTGTCTTCTGGATGATATCCACCGCCCGCGCGAAGATGGAACTTGCGCGACGGAGCCATGAGTATGTGGTTCTCGGACACTCTCTCTGTCATGAAGGATCTATGACCCTGTCCTCTGTCCCAGCCTCGTAAACACTGGGAAGACGGGGGCTGCGAGCTGGCACCGGCGCCGCCTCGCTGCCCATGCCCTACCGCTGGCCTCAAAACGGCGGCTCCCAGAACCCCCCGTGTGCTACCCCAATCCCGCAGCAGGCCTAGGGGCTTGGCCAGAGCAGCGCGGCAGAACGGATGGCCCCGGTCCTCGTTGGACACCACATGTGGTCGCAGATTCGGAGCAAGGTGCACTCGGGGATGTCTCTCACGGCTGACGGACAGCTGCGCCACTTTGGAGTGCTTCACTCGACGGTGCGAACCGGAGGACATCCCATACCACACAGCGAGGGCGGAGTTTGCCTCGTTGAAGCACTGGGTGTTGCACTGTAAATGAGGCTCTCGCTTCTCGCACGGAGCGAGAGCCATTGCGGACTCGACTCGTGCCTCTCGCCCCCGAGAAAGCAGCATCAGCACGTATAGATCTGGCCTTCAAACTGGGATAAATAGGCCTGACATCAGTGCTGTCGTTCAGTACCCCGCCAACTCACAACTCCTCCTCACTCCCAGTCTACCGATACAACACTCTCATCACGCTCCCCAAACCATTCAAGGAACCACGATGTACTACTACTACTCCCAGGGCAACTGCCACCCCGGCATGGTAAGCGTCAACAGTTTGCCCTGCTCACTCTCAGTCTTGCTACGTCTCGGACTATTCCAGCTCGTCTCCCCGCGACTGCGAGGGGTAAGTGAAGCGCCTCCTCCGAACACTGACACTCGACAGTGGAAGCTGCTACAAGAACATTGATCCCTCGTCCGGTAGCTATCATGAGTGTTCTCCCACTTCCCTTCCGCTTCTCTCCGCCTCTCCTCCCCCCCTTCATCTGTCGGCTCCCCCCTTGTCCCCGCTACGTCTTTTGCCCTAGGCCCTGCTTACCCCAGGCTACACCCACCCTTACCCCTCCTACGAGTACGGCTACGACGGCTACGGCTACAACCGTTACGGCTGCGGTTCCGGCGGGTGCTGGGGCGGCCGCTACTAAGCAGTCTCCGCCACGGACCGCCGGGCGCTCCGCAAGATGGAGGACATCGTTCGCCCCACCTCCTGAGGACCACCCGGAGTCCCCCGCCCGCCACCCGCAAAGCCTCTCCCGCCGCCCGCGTCCCTCTGGACAGGACCCATAGCTCATCGCCCTTTGTTCGCGCCCACCTTTCGCTGTCACTATTTTTTTTACCTCTTATATTATAACGCCAGAAACCCCCAACAAAAACAAGCAGTAGCCTGATTCAACAGTTTTCAGTAGAAAAATGGATGAGCTGTGGTGGCGCCAAGACCTTGCGGTTGCAGAGGCAGAACGAGAGTGGCACCCAAACACGCCAGCAGACATGCCTGTTGCGAGAGATAACGGTGGACACATATACATGTTTGGACGTGATACAGGCCTCTGCTTATTCACGGGCAATCATCTCGTGACGCGCTGCTTACAAAGAGGCCCACACATGGAAAGCTTAATCGCGGGCAAGTTGGGCTGGCAGCAAGAGGCGGCAAGTAGGTACCCTTTGTGCATGCATTGTTGTAATGTACAGATGAAGTCTACGATACATGCTGCGAGACGGCGTCGACAGCTTCCTTGTCGCTGACAGTTGTGGTGTGCGACCTTTCGAGGTCCTTTTCCGTGGGACCCTGGCGCCAGCCAAACTGCTTGCAGATCCACGCCCACTCGGTAGGAGCGTTGAGTAGGATGCCCGAGGCCAGCTGGCAGCAGCCGATCCAGAGGCCGGCGTACATGGTCTTGTCTGGGCGCATGAGCGCGCCAGTGATGACGGGGCCAACAAGGGAGGGGATGGCAAAGCTTGATATGAGAAGGCCGATACGCGTGCCGACCTCGTCAAGAGGGGAGAAGCTCGCCGTCGCGCTGCCCATGAGACTGAAGAAGCCACCGCTCATCCAGCCATACAGCAGAAGACCGACGACGGTGGGTCCCGTGCCGATATTGGGCGGGACCCAGAACGCAAAGATGGAAATGGCAGTGGCGAACGGGATGATGGTGAACATGCGCCACACGCCATACCGATCGCCCAGTACACCCATGACCAGACGGCCGACGACAGATCCCGAGCCCATGATGGCGATCGCATAGGTGCTGATGTTCTCGGGGGCGCCGTTGGCCTTGGCGTAGGCAATAGCCTGGAAGAAAGGAGAGAGGATGCTTGATATCAGCTGGCGATCTGGTCCTGCACTCACTTCATCGCGTACATGACGCCAGCGGCAACCAGGAAGCAGAACCGTGGCTCGCGCCACGGGCGTGCGAGGTATGACAGGGGCGGCGGCTGACGGGGCGGGAGCCGGCCCTTCATCCAAAAGACCGATGGAAGCATGAGGGCAAAGTTGAAGGCGGCGATGATCAGCATGGTGTTCCTGTAGCCGACCTTCTTCAACAGCCGGTCAATCATAATTGGATAGATGACACCGCCCAAACCGGCGCCGCCGCTGATAATCGCAATCGCCGTCGAGCGCAGGCGCAGGAACCAGTGGGCGGCCACGGCGTTGGCAGGGGCAAAGACCATGCTGCCGGCAAAACCGAAGAGAGCCATGGCGAGGAAGAACTGGTAGAACTCGCGACAAACTGCGGTGTGAGAATCGACGTGTTATAACGTGACCGCAGCAACTTACATGCGAGGGCAACAACGGCCGCTGTCGCCAGCGTCAGGCCGATGATATTCAGTCCGCGGGATCCATGGTTGTCAAACCAGCGGCCAGTTGCCATCGCAAACGAGAACTCGACGAGGGTCTGGACACTTCCGATCCAGCTGACGGTACTAGTGCTGTAGCCTTTGAGTTGGTGTTCCAGGTAGTATGCAAGGAGTTGGCCGGTCGCGTTCACTGCGAGTCAGATCTGATCGGCGCCACCGGATCGCGCGTGGGACTCACTCAGGCCGAAGACGGCAAACAGGAGGAGGAGACTGGCCGCCACTACGGTCCACGCCTCCACACCGCCGTCGGGCGGCGGTCCAAAGTCGTCCTCTTCGGGGGCGGGGCACAGAATGTCGGCTGGGGCCTCCCTCGCAGAGGATACTCGGGCAATGGCGCTATGGCTGCGGGCAAGGCTCAGTACGACTTCACCAGGCAGACACGGCTCCACGGGCACTGCAGTCCTTGTGCGCCCATCGCATAGCGGCTGCTTCGTGTCCACAGATGGAGAGAGTGTTCGTACTGGCTGCAATGTGGCCTCTGAAGACGTTGTGGTCATGTGTGTGGGTAATGGTCTGATGACAAAGAATCAACAGAATTATTTGCACGCAACATGCCGCCCGCCATTGTATATATACTACTTTGTAATAGTGGGCCCGAGACCCAGGCACTACGGGCAGTCCGTTCGGGCAACGTGGGGAAACGGGTGGTGAGGGCTCGAAACGAAGCACTCTGGGCTCAATCACGTGATATGCCGACCCGCTGCCGAACATCCGCGTCCAACATCCAACAGCTGCCGTCGCAAAAACGCGCTTGAATGGAAGCGCGCTTGCCCCCCTGGGAGAGAAAGACACCAGTGGGCTGCGCGTAGCCCCTCCTCCCCCGAGTGCGAGGCCAGAGCGCCAAAGGTGATTCCAGCGCTTGGTGCCTCGCATCTGCATTGGGGCCTCGGCAAATCGGGACGGGAATGCGGACGTGTGGTTGCCAGGCACGGACCAAGAGACCGAGGCCATCGCGCCAATGAAAGCGCCATAAAAAGACATCTGTATTCATCACTCGTTCTGCCCTCATGCGTTGCCTCAGAGGACCTGCGGCAGCCGGCGGTCGCCAATAGGTATTCCGGCGGTCACGGCTTGGCTTGAGAATGGGCGTTGAAAGTGGAGGAGCACGCCAAACTTGCCGCCTCAACCACCGGCGCTCCGACGTGCACGGGCGGCGGCTTGGGTCACCCGGCTACCACGGTGCCGCCAGTTGCCGTCCAAGGACGGCCACAAAGATCCTTCGCGACACAGGACCCGACTCTGTAGAAGGAAGCTCGTTGCGTGGGGCCATGCGTCGCTTCCACAGCAGCCGATGTGTCTTTGCCACTTGTGGCGGTGATCGTGGGTGATCCGTCAAGGCAACCGCAGACGAGACCACCGACGAAACCGAGTCACATCCCCCGTCACCATCCCACCCCGGTGTCGTCCGCGGTTGCTCTTACACTCTCCCAACGAACAAAGCTCAGCCGTCATGCATTCCTCGTCACTCGCCGTGCGGTGTTTTGGGCGATTTCAACGGATAGCATGTGAGCAGTCCATAGCACGTTTCGGCTCTGGGACCCAAGGGTTTGGTTGTTGCCCATCACCTCGGGCAAAGTGCGTCCAGGGTTCTCGCGCGGACAAGCGTCACACCTGCAGATGCCTGGAGAGAGAGTACTTGATAGCGCTCGGACGCACAACTCGTCCAAGCGTGCTCCGCTCGCTCTCTCCCAGTGGCAACGTGGCGGAGTGGTTAACGCGATTGACTCGAAATCAATTTCCTTCGGGAGCGCATGTTCGAATCATGCCGTTGTCGAGAGCTTGCAGCTTGCAAGCTCGTCTCCTTTTTCTCAGCTGGGACCCTCCGAGAGGGAATGGAAGAGTTGTCAGGAAGTGTGGGCTGCGCAGAAGTTGGAGCCCTTGCGGACGCTCGGTGTGGAAGGGGAACCGAAAGCTAGCCACAGTCGGAGTCCTCTCCCCGCACCTCGCGATTCGCCTAGCTGCTCACAGCCGACTGCTCACTGACGACTGTTGACTGCTGCTAGCTATCTACTACCGACCCTCTGACTCGTGCAACAGCGCCATCATGGCCCAACACGACCTTGGTACTGAGCGACACTGCGGGGTGGGTGGGAGTGGGGTGGACCGGCCCGCACGGTATCTGAGAACCGCCTTGTCTCTGCTCGCCCACTCTCATGGCCCTTCGTGTGTCGATTTCAAGCACCGGCGTGAATGTGAATATAACTCGCCTCACTGCCAGTTGGGACAACGGCAAAGATGGAAGCAGAGGAACGTTGCCGGTGCCTTGACGGCTGGCGGGCTTACCGAGGGATCGGCTACCGCGATGGAATGGCAACCGACGACGGCACTTGGGACATAGTTAAGCAAATCAGGCGGCGGGCGAGCAGTTCGTATCCGAGGGATGCACTGCAGTCGTTCTCCCTCACTGCGTCAACCTTGGCCATTCGGCGCGCCATGGGCAGTGGTTGTCAGCGGCGAGCACGTCCCGGCGTCAGGCGCTGAGAGGACGGGCATTCGGACTCGAACGAGACAATAACAACGGAGACTGAGAGGGAGAGAGACATACGCCAGGGAGAGTACGTGCGAAAGTTGCCGGCCACATCCTCCCCGAACTATGCACCCTACCGCCGTGAGCCCCCGGTCCGGCCTCAATGCCTGCTGCGCCGAGGCCGGGGAAGCTCGGTTCCGGCTGCCAGCAACCGCTGTCCAGTGCACGGCTTGCCGTCTTGTCGTCTTGGCAGTGGCAGCGCTGACGGTGTCTTCTCTGACATTTCGATTACTGGCATCGTCTCAACCTGCAACCTACAGCATGCAACATGCAACATGCAGACCGCACTTCAAATCCACATGCAGCACCGCAGGTGTTCGCCTCGGCTTCGGCTTCGGCTTCGGCTTTGGCCCCTTCCCCGGCCGCCGTATGACGCTTGGTGCCCGCTCCACCTGGAGCCCTCAAATCTCGCTGGAACGCGGCGCACCATGATAAAGGGGCCCTCGGTCACATCTTCTCCAGTCCCACTCTTTGCGCGTTTTACCCGCCGTCGCATCGGCATGACGCACGGACGGTGCATGGTACTCGGGGGTCCTGATAAGCTCCTGTTCTGTTCTGCATTCCATGGCGTCAACTGCTGTGAACAAGCAAGCCAAACGCCTAGCTCGCTGCTGAATAACACACTCACACTGCAGTGGAGTATGACGCAGCGGCGCCTCGTTTCGGAGGCGAGTGCGGCGGCGACGGATCCGCAGTGCAGGGCGCCCGAGGCCGGGCCGTCGGGGCGAGGTACAGCCAAGGCACAAAGTGGCTCACGCAGGCGTGGGGGCTGGGCGAACGGAGAGGCCTTGTCTTGCATCTGGACAGACAACCTCTGCCTCTGAGCAGGTGTGGTGGTGGTCTGTGCTTGCTAGTGGTACCTCGTTCGCCACCGCCAGCTGAAGCGGCACGCGGTGACAGGAGACGAGTGGCTGCGAGTGGTGGGGTGTGCGGCGGCAGAGTAGTGGACGCTGTGGACGCGGACGTGTACGTGGAAGTGGACGGGTCTCTATTGCGCCTCTGCCCAAGCCTGTTCCTGCCGAGAGGGCTGCCAAGGGTTTTGTTGTCTCGAAGATTGCGCGAACAGGCACAAGGACGAGGGGGAGACTCTGGTGGCATTCCGGCACTCGGAGCCTCGGCTCTCGAGAGGGGGGATCAGAGTCGTGGTGCGTGGTGGGTGGTGCGTGGTGCAAGGGAGCAGAGCGCGCACAGGATATCCGAAGACAAAGACTGGAAAAAGACGGGAACAACAGAGAAGATCAATGGGCAGGCATTTCATTTCTTGCCTTGCCCCCAGTCTAGTCTAGTCTAGTCTAGTCTAGTCTAGACCCACCCCCGATTCCAACGCAAGAAAAGGGAGAGAAAAGGTTCAGACTGTAGAAAGTCTAGAACCCCCCCCCCGCGGTCGACTTTACAACACCTTTCTACTCTACTCGCCGCTATCGCTGCCATCGCGGTCCTCCTCTCCATGGGCCACAAACAGATCATCCCTGTTCAGCCCTCGTCGTCTTCTTTCGTCCACGACTGAACATTCACCACGAGTAGCAATTGAGACGCGCTCCCACCCACACCGTGCTGATCTCGTCTCCATCAGCTCCCCCCCCCCCCCCCCCCCCCGTCCACACCACGCGGCGGAAGCCTTTGGCACCGGCACTCGCTCGGGCACTGCGACCTCGACGGTCCAGCGTGCAGCGAGCGCCACAACGCGTGGCAACACGCGGTGAGGCGTTGGGAGGACGTCCACAGTTCGCCACAACTGCATTCCAGCAGCGGTGCCACTCATTCCTCGGGCGGCAGCGGTGTTGTCACACGATCGAGTGACATGCACGCATTCGCCTGCGGTGTTTCACTCAGCGCAAAGGACAATGCACCAGATCATCGAAGCTCTACTTCCGAGCGAGGTCCGTAGCAAGATCTACAGCATGCGCCCTATTGTGCTCATCAGGGGCTGCCTTCCTCCCACACACTTCTTTCTCCTCCCACGCACTTCTTTCCCACCCATCTTGTTGCACTTCTCGCATACACCTTTTCCACTTTACACCTTTCACTTCTCTGGAACACCTTTTTCCACTTTGCAACTTTCATCACTGAATCGTTCAACACGCTCGACACTACCGACGCCGCGATGACCTCAAAGGAAGTCACCATGGCCAAGAATGGCCACGAAGCGACGGTCAATGATGAGGTCTGGACGACCGGTTCCTGCACGCTCGTCACCGCCGACAACGTCCGCTTCAAGCTCGAGCTCCACATGTTCTACTCGATATCGTGCGTCCTCCGACCTCCAGCCTCTGCTAATCCCACAGCCCCGTGTTCCCCGAGGCTGCCCGAGGCGATAGTGCCTCCGAGGGACACTTTCTCGAGCTCACCAACGACACGTTTGAGACAGCTGCCGTCCTCCGCTTCGTTCTCGCGTTTATCTCTACCGGCTCGATTCAGTCCGCCATTTCCCTGTCCGACGAGACGTGGAACAAGGACCTCGTGCGCCTCCGTGATGCGCTCCTCTTCTTTGACAAGTTTGGATGCGCGACTGCCATCCAGCTCCTTCTCACCTCGGTCCGCGATGAGCTTGCGGCGGGCAACATCCTCCCCCTCACAGCCTTCATTCTGGGCGCGACTGTCGACTGTTTCAAGACTTGCAAGCGCGCCCTTGCGTCCCCACCCATGTCCTGGGGCGTCATGACCCTCCGCAAACCTGCGGCGGCTGACGCATCTGCGACCCCCGAGGTGCTGAACAGCCCCATGTTCGATCCCCAGGCGCTTCCCCACTGGTGCTGGGAGCTCATTCCCACCCGCTACCTGTACAGTCTTATTAAAGCTTGGCTTGATGTTAAAGCTTGGCGCGATGACTGGTCTCAGGCTACCGCCACCTCGCTGGCCGATCGGTTTGCTCAGCGCTTTGACGAGACGAAGTGTACGTTTCTCAGACATCCCAAAGCTCCCTCGCTGATTGTCGCAGTCAACTAAGAGACCAATGTGTACTGTATGGTTCCCGCTCTTGAGCTTCATACCATTCCTGTGAATGATATCGCATCGTTGACCACCTCTGCGTAGGCTCTCCAAAATAGTTGAAATGAACGAGGCATATCGGTGGCTATTGCTAGAGACCAGGGGCGAACGTGTGAGCGAGTCTGCAACTTGCTGTCACTTGGGGGTGACGAGAGCTCACTCTGATCCGCCACCCCGTGTTCATACTGAACCCTTCCAGGATATGAACCTCCAGATACGCTCCAAGCAGCTCTCTGGCCTAGGGGCTCACTCCTGCCTGCTACGTGTTTAATCCAGACTTGGCGACACAGCTCCCCCACCAGCGCTAGTACCCAGGAGAGACTCGGGGCCGCCATCTTGCGCCAACGTAAGTTAGGTTGCCACAGCCAGCACCATCGGTAACAAAAGGCATCTCAAGGTTGAGAGCATGTGGCTAAAATGGACCTGGGCCGGTCATAGCTCCTATTTGCATCTTGGGGCTATAGCAGCTGAGAGCAGATAAAAGTCGCGAAACCGTCTTGTGCGGCCCACCATGCGCACAGCGCCGGAGGAAAGCTGACGGCCAGCCTCACCACCACTCATAAGCAGCGCCACAACGTACTCTGTCTGCTCCTCCCCGCTCACTCGCCCGCTTCCGTTCATCCTTGCAACACTGTTATGGGCAACGTGTCAACGTAACTATCCATGTCAAACATTATCTATGGGCGGCCGGTCGTCGCTGTGTTGTGACTTCGCTTCGTGACTGGATTCGTAATCGTTTCGCTCATCGCCTAGTTGCGGCCGTCTATGGTCAGCGGCGTTCCTCCAGTCTGAACTCACGGTGACCGGGTCCGCCAGGACCTCCAGGGCCACCGGGACCGCCGAATCCACCCTGCTGGCCGCCGTGTCCGCCAGGACCGCCAAAGCCACCCTGCTGGCCGCCGTGACCGCCAGGACCGCCGAAGCCGCCCTGCTGGCCGGGGGGACCACCCTGGTGCTTCTCTCCACCAAAGCCGCCCTGCTGGCCGCCGGGGCCACCGTGCTGACCACCGGAGCCGCCGAAGCCACCCTGCGGGCCACCGGGGCCACCAAAGCCGCCCTGCTGGTGCTGGCGCTCCTCCTCCTTGTGCTCCTCGTGCTTCTTGTAGGCGTAGGTGCCGGCAGCAGCGACGGCGGCGACGCCAAGGGCGGTGCCGACCTTGTGCTCCGAGATAAAGTTGCCGAGGCCGCGCTCGTTGTTCTCGCCGAAGGTCATTGTTGGTTGATTGAGGTGGGTAGTTGTGTTGATGGAGGAAACAAACGACAGGCAACCTCAGCGGCTTTATATGACCTCTCGAGCTGTTCGCGTCGGCAGGCCCCGGGATCTCCGGCATCGCATGTGTCAACGTGCCGAGGGATGCAGCTTGACTTCTCTCCTGCTGCTGCGAAACCCGCAGTTTATTCTGAAAACCCCGCAGTCTATTGCTACAGTAGATAACCGCAGTAAACGCCGTGAGGGCTAATGGTTGGGTGTGCGAAGGTGGAGGAAACGCCACATCGTCAGCGGGACAGCCTGAAACGGGCGCTGCTGCGGGCTGCGGGCAACTGCGGCTGCACGTCGAGCGCGTCTCCTTGGCGCACGATCGGCATCTTTATTAGAACTCTGGGTGATGCCGAGCTCAACTGCGCCTGACTAAAACCTTGTCAGTCCGAATGATGATCAACGCATCTAGCGAGTTGCCTTGACGCGTATCATTCTCCTTCGGGTCGAGGTGCCTGCACGGGTACCCTGGAGTGGGGGATGTGGCAGATGTGCTGCGCGCTGCGCATTATTCCGCGTTTCCTGTCTGCACGCAGCAGGTAGGAAGCCGATCGCCAGCCGACCTGCGAACGAATGCTGGGTCGGGGACGCGCATCAGACGGGGACTGCACAGCAACGCGCTGCGCGTCTCAGGCTTGGAAAGCCAGTCACCTCACTGCCACGTCAAGGTCTTTCATTGTACGGCACTTTCAGTCGTGCGCGACTTTCCGAGTGCACTCAAGCGAAGCTCACCCTCTGACCATGTTCGGGCCACCTTCGGGCCAGCTGGTTTCCCCAGCTGCCAACGCTGTCGCTGTCACTCGAGTTGAGGTAGAATCGTGAGCTGGCGACATCTAAACGCCTGGCCGAGAATGTTTCCCTACTATTCCCCAGTACCCATGAATCGGCCACTTTACTCATATCCACGACACGCAGCAACGCGAGGCCTCTGCTCGGTGAGGTGCGGTGGTGACGATATCGTTGTGGGAGAGCGGCGTTGAGTGCAAAGGGAAAAGCCGCCGCCCGACCCGGCGACAAACACTATCGTCCATGTGACAACCAGGACGAGGACGTGAGGACAGGCTGTGAAATATGGCACAGTTCTGTGCGCCGTATTCCTTCAGACCAACGACATGATCTAATCTCTTCTCCTCCCATTTGCGCACAGACGCGACGTGCTTGCGCGCTGTGCCTCTTTTGGTGCGAACTGGATTATGACGTCCGCCTTACACTGATCTTACTGACTACATCGATTCTCACTCGACCCCACAAACGTCTTTCTGACCTGGGTGTATTCCAAGTCAACTGTCCATTCTCGACTTGACTCTTACAGACCCTGCCTCGAAGCCCATTGTTGTCGACGTTAATATGTACACGCCTCATACTCTGACCAAGAGTCGGCGTTTGGCATGATACCCACCAGTCTTTGGAAGAACGAAACTTGTCGCCAGCAGTTTGTTGTGAAGATGGGTGTGGAGCCAGCGGAAATTCAGAAAAGCTTTGGCCCCAAGGTGGCCCCGGCCATGGCGGCGCACACAATTCTCTCAATCCCGAAGCTTCCGCGAAGATGGAGTACGACAACCAAGAGTCGCCGCACCTGCCCTCGCAGCACGGGCCTCAAGATCGAGACGGCCATCAGCAAAGGAAGCGACGGTGAGATCGCTTGTTACGTGCCAACATGCCTAATCAGACAGGCGGCACGGAGGATAAGGCTCAAGGGGGTGCGATCACTTGATCGCTCGTACAGTCGGAGGCAGAGGAACTGGCGCAACGTACCCTGCCAAGCGTCGGATGCATCCTGTCGGGGGATGTCCGCTCGATCACCTGACCCGACGCAGGCTGTTGTTTGAGCAGCATTCATGGGTATAAAGAAGGAGCGGAGGCCCCATAGTCCACACAGCCCGAGCTCCTCTACCCCACCAACACTCTTATGCTCGCCTTGGCCTCCGCTTTCCTAGCCATTGGGGCTATCGCCCAGACAGTGCCACGCCACAATGTCACCATACACCCGTTCACCAACCACGCACTTAGCCTCGCACCGGTCGGCACCCCTGCGGTCGGAACGCGGGTGGCATTGTGTGTAGATGTGCCTCTGCGCCCGCTGACAGCAGCTCGGACGCTCCTTACTCGTGGTATGTGGAGCTGACCGACAACGCCTTTACACTCCTTCGTCCTGTCAATAATATGGCGCTGTGCATCCGGCCCTCCGGTGACGGCGCAAACGGCGCGTATCTCTACCTGGACAACTGCCCCAACCTCCCTGTCCCCATTCCGTGGGAGGACATGGTTACTAACGGGCAGTCGGACATTCTCGACCGATTCGTGTGGCACAGCGAATCCTTGAACCTCTTCCTAGCGTGGCGTGAGTTGGACTGTAAGCGCCGCTGACGGCAGAATGCCTCGTGTTTAGGGAGACCCCTCAGATGCAGAGCTGCCGGGGAATGGAGTCGCTCGAGGACGGCACAAATCGCTATCCCGTCGACCAGCTGTTGGAGATCTGGATCGACAACAACCCAGCAAAGCGACTTACTGCGCCCGGCTCCAGCGACAGGGCCCAGTGGCCGAACGGCACATTGACTAGTCTCGACCAAACAGATTCCCCCAGCGACCAGACAAAGACCGTTCTGGTCACGATCCAGTCGACCGGCGGATACCTCACCCGCCGTAGTGAAACCAGCACCGCGACCTCCAACATTGTCCTCGCCAAGGGCTGCACTGGTATCTACTGGGAGATTGAATTCAACCAGAACCGTGTCCTCCAGATCAAGGTGCCAGACTCTGGTACGCCCGGACTCTGTCTTGTCGTCACAACACCCAATAATGGTGACCGGCCGCGGCTTGGGCAGTGTCTCGGCAGCCTTCCTTCGACCCTCGGTGCCGCCACGGCGGGCTCGGTATGGTCCAGTGACGCCAGAGCGCAACACTTGTGGGTGCAGGGCAACCCGAATCGGGGCAACCAAAACTATGCCCTCGACAATCGCGATGGCGCCAACAATGTCCCCCAATTGTGGGAGCTATTCTACAACGACAACCAGAAGTGGACTATCAGCGTCGATGGCCTGCGCAACAACCCACCAAAGTGGGAGTTTTGAGTTTCAAGATTGGACATTTTAAGCTTAAGGACAATGTTTGCAGTCTCGTGACAAAGAATGCTTGGAGGCTCCAAGGCGATTGCAGCCGATGAAAGAAGTGATTGTGTGTCCCACTGCACTATGCCATTGAGGAGCCTGTCTTGATGATGTCAGGTGTGCCAATGGAATCACCCGACTTGAGAGAATGACCCCATGACATGGCCCTCCGAGGTCAGTTGCGAGCACACCGATGCTCCACTTGTGACTCTCCGCATGACCCAAGGGAACGCAAGCAAGACGCACTCTTCGCAGAAACTTACTCTGTACAGAGAAACGGCGTTGTTGCCATTGCACCCTTCCTGCAGCCGCCGCAGCTCTCTGAAAGGTGTTTTATGGTGGTGCACCACCGTTTATGGTACGCACCAGGTCTGAGATGCAAACCGGTCTGCCGCCCTCAGGTTGGTTCGAAGGACATGGTACAGAGTACGAGGTCGGCGCTCTTCCCTTCTGGTGCTGGGAGGATCGGTGATTCCTTTATCTATGCTCTTACAAAGGTCTGATGTGAGGCCTGATGCCCTAGCTGTCCTGTTTCACTCCTGCGATGAGGATGAACAGAGTATATCGCCTCTCTACAAGCTGATTGTGAGACTCACCATCCCCGGAGAATGGGTTACCATCCTGGGGGAGTGGTTGCTTGTCGGTGAATGGGAAACGGTCGTTGGATGGGGAGTGTGCCCTGTAGCTATAGCAACCGTTGCTGATGAAGAGATGCAGATGCAAGAGTTGTCGGGCCGACAAGCTGGTCGATTGATTGTGGTTGCAACCACGACATTCCTGGAGTCTCCACAGATCGGCTAAGTCCGACTTGATATGTCGCCATCCAAACCTGTGATGAGCGCCACTGCTGTCCATGTCACGACATGGCCGATTGCCCGCACGGCCCGCACTGGCTTTCACCACATGTCCAATACCCATGTCCAGGGCTCACACTCAGAAGCACCGATACCTCTCGGAGGTCGCCGAACCATGCGAGCGGATCTGAGATAGCAATTGCGCGAGGTTCATAAAAAGATTGAACGCCGAGGCACACCATCACACCATCCAGTGGGGCGGATGGCGAAGTCACAGACGAGAGTGGGTTCGGTGAATGTCTTGCTGGTTACTGTTTCGGTGCTGTGCATATTCATCTCCCCACTGTGGTGCTGGCGCCTGAAGAGAAATGCTTCCTTGCCACCCACGGCGGACTGGTGGCCGGCAAGCACTGTCGTCGTCGTTTGAGATGGAGACGAAATGGCGATCTAACGTGACTGCGCAACACAGCGAGACCAACTCAGTGCGCAATATGTGACCAAGGCTGTCTTATGATCAAGCACGTATTTATGCGTCGCCGACATAGGGACTGTCGTTGCATGTATAAGAGGAGCAGAGCGCATCGTCTAAGAGTCCCATCAACAATCAAGCCGCACAGCAATCACAGCCTCGCTCACGACCATACCAACGACTCTCCCAACACTCAAGATCTACCACTACCTTTCCAAACCATCAGAGTTTACGACCACTATGTCTCCCACTGCCCTTGCCACCGCCGACCCCATCCCGTCTATCCAGGACCTCAAGATTGCCGCCTCCGCCCCTGCCGAGGCCGCCACTGAGAAGAAGAAGCTCCAGTGGTTTAGCGAGACCGGCCTCCCCGAGTCCGAGTACCCTTACGCTCACCTCCTCCCTTCTGGAGACCGCGCAAACGTCTATGAGAAGCTCCTCCCCTTCGAACACGTTGACCCGGGACACAAGGCTCTCAAGGACCCCGAGCCCCAGTCGTTCCTGAACGGCGCCTCGGTCGACCTCCTGACCCCCGAGTTTGGCGCCGAGATTGAGGGCGTTCAGCTCTCTCAGCTCGACGATCGCGGCCGTCAGCAGCTTGCCCTCTACGTTGCTCAGCGCGGTGTTGTTGTGAGTACATTGCCAGGACCCTGGAATGGTAGCGTTCTAACCTCAGGCCTTCCGCGACCAGGATTTCATCGACCAGTCGCCCGACTGGCAGGTCAACAACTGGGGCTCGTTCTTTGGCCGCAACCACATCCACCCCACCTCCGGCCAGCCTAAGGGCTTCCCCGAGCTCCACCTCGTCTTCCGCCAGTGGGGCAACGAGAACACGAACGACTACTACCTTGCCAACCGCGTCTCGTCGGTCGGCTGGCACAGCGATGTCACCTACGAGAAGCAGCCCCCTGGACTTACCGCTCTCTTCCTCTACGACTCCCCCACCTCAGGCGGTGACACTACCTTTGTCGACCAGCGGGGTGCCTACAAGCGTCTCTCGCCCTCGTTCCGCGAGTACCTCGAGACCCTCAAGGTTCTCCACTCTGGTGTCGAGCAGGCTGCGTACTCGCGCGAGCGCGGCGAGAACAACGAGCAGGCCAAGGGCGGCTACTCGCACGTCCGCCGCGAGCCGGTCCAGAATGAGCACCCCCTGGTTCGTCGCCACCCCGTGACTGGCGAGAAGGCCCTCTTCATCAACCGCGTCTTCTCCCGCCACATCGTCGGCCTCAAGCAGGAGGAGAGCGCCGCCCTCCTCGAGTTCCTCTACTCCACCATCGAGCGCGGCGCCGACTTCCAGGTCCGCCTCCGCTGGCGCCCCCGCACTGTCGTCCTCTGGGACAACCGCATCACCGCCCACTCGGCCCTGGTCGACTTTGACAACGTCCCCGGCTCGCGTCGCCACGGTGCCCGCGTCACTCCCCAGGCCGAGGTTCCTTTCCTCTAGATCGGGGGCAATACAGTACGGATAAAAGGGGCCCAAGGCAGCAGCGTAGCAGAGCGTTCTTTCATTCATTCTTCTCTCGTCAGTTGTATATATCAGAATGCACAAATGGAATACACTTAGAGGGCGCATCAGCTGTGGCCAGCTTTGTTAAAAGGAAAGTGAAAGGTGGGAGCCTGAAATGCCGGATCGGTAACGACAACTTGTTCTGGTGGCTCTTCCCTTGCTCATCATCGCCCCCTCACTGCTCGCTGTCGGAACGTCTCGCTAGCGTGCCCGAGAGGTCTAAGGGGTGAGACTTGAAGTATCAATGATCTTATGGCGTCAGCCGCGTGGGTTCGAACCCCATCGCTAGCTTTTTCCTGGCTCTCGAAAGAACGGAGCTGTTCAACAATGTTGTTGAGAGGAGATGTGGTGGCGAACGGTCTGTTTCGTTGACGGATGGCCAGAAAAGTGGCACATGGCGGATGACGAATGTAAAAATGAGTCGAACCCGTCCGTAAACTGAAAGTTATTCTGCAGATCGACGTCTTCTCTCCGCGCTGTGCCCCTGCGTGGGTATAGGTCTTCCCCGATCTCTCGTTAAGAGTGGCAGCAGTGCGTAGGAAATGATGCCAGTTATGAAGAGCTAGGCTGTGGCGGTGGTCACAACCCCTGTCCTTGTCGGGACCTCGCACTTGCCTCTCTGCCGTTGCTATCTGCCGATACCCCGCAACCACGGTCTGTCGTCCGCTCAGACCTTCGTCTTGCGTCTCGCACCCGCTATCGTTCACCAGTTCCCCATGCTCACATCTACGCCAAGCGTGACTGAGGAGCTTTGCGATATTCCGTTGGCTTAACACAAGAAGACCGGTGCTGTCTAGGTGTCTACTGCTACGTCTCTCCGGAGGACACTTGGACCACACTGACTCCCTAGACACGCCATGAGACGCCTCAGCACAAAACAACAAAGCGCCTACCCTCCATCAGAAGCCATGAGGAAGGAGAAAAAGGAACCGACAACGGCATGATTCGAACATGCGCTCCCGAAGGAAATTGATTTCGAGTCAATCGCGTTAACCACTCCGCCACGTTGCCTTGTTCTTTTTGAAGTTTTCCATAAAGCCGCGCTTGACCCGGGGTTGCAGGGAAAGACCGGTTGCGGCGGCGAGTCGATGGTGCTGCGCTCTATCAGATAGCACTCTTCCTCAGGCGGCGAATGGACCGACAGAACGTATCCGGCGTATGATCCGTCGTCATTACAATTGAAGCATGCTTTCGGCATTGGACCCACTGTCTCACTAGTCCCATTTCACTAGCTCGCTGAGCTCCATTCTACCCTAGTATTCGCATCTCTTAGCTGTATCTAACCAGCGCCGATCTGCAGCTGATCAGTGCACTAATGTGATCGACACGTGTTTGTACTCTTGATTCCATATTCCATGATTCTATGATCCCGTCAACGATTTTGGCAGCAGTTTACGGTTTTGTCAGCGGCCGCTCACCCAGTCCGGGCTGCGACCGCAAGCAGACGTTAAAGGAGCGAGGACCGTGGTTGCATTGGGCAACCTCGACCTTTACTCCTGCATGCGTCTGGATCTTTCTTGGACGGGGTTGTGGTTGTTCGCATCGGGACTGATGACGACCAGCCAGTGCGAGTTGGTGGCACTAGTGCTGAAAAATAGTCAATTGGCCGATTCCGGGTGGGGTGTCTGTTCGCTGTCACCGAAAGCGTTGTTCTCGGTGCATCAGTTTTTCTAGACGTCGCCAATGAGGACCCCACCGATGCATACATAAGACCCAAGGGTGAGAGTCTTTCGTCTCTCATTCACAACCCTCACTACACAAACTCCCCTCAACATGCCCCACCTCATCCGTAGCCTGTGCCGCACCATCGGCTGCCACGACCTCAAAGGTCTCTCCCGCCCCACTTTCGCCCCGGCTACTTGCTCTTCAACTCCTGTCGTCACCGACCCGCTCGTTGCTCTTGGCCCCGACATCTTCCACATGGTCCTCCGCGAGCACCTGTCAGTCGGCGACATCCTCCAGGTTGAGCAGGTCTCCGTTGCGTGGCGAAACTTTTCGACCACCAATGCTGCTCTCTGGCGTCACATCTCTCAGCGTCACCGCATCGACACCGAGGACATTCGTCGGCTGGATGCGTTCCTACAGGCGCAGGGGCCTCCACAGAGGTTCCAGCTCACACCCTGGCGTTCACTCTGTGAGTAAAGAAGCGTGCATGTTGAGGTCGTTGCTAACCCTCAGGTCTCAACCTCGTCCCCAAGAACGCGGCGTGGGCCAAGGGCTGTGTCAGCTTCCACTCCGTTCCCTACCCCGTTTCTATGGAGAACTCTTCCGCAACCTGGGGAGTTGAGATGGCAAGGGCAGCGAAGCCGACAGCCGCCCAGGTGGCGGTTGTGGAGGGTGGTATGCTTGTGTGCAGCAACAGCGACAACACCCTCACACTCAGCCACTCTGGCCTCGGCCTGCTGGACACCGTTACGGAGGTACTCCCATACGATCATATGGAGGCCCTGGGCACCCTCGTCATCGGTATGCGCACCAACAACCAGCTGGAGGCGACCGGCCCCAAGCCCAACCCGACGGTTATCGAGATCTGGGAGGTCATCTACTCGCTCAATGGCGCAAGTCTCGCGCTCGCCAGCGTGATCTCTGACCTCCCCATTTGGGGATACTGTCTCCGTCTTCACGGCGAGTGGTGCCCCAAGACTAGGGCCCCTCTAGTCGTTCTGGCTGTTCTGGCCAGCAATGCCAAGATGACCGGAACTTACCCCCAGAACCACTGGCGGGGTATCTGTGCCGAGCGCAGCGTCCGCCTCTGGCACCTGAACCTGTACGGCGAGATTGTCAAGACCGACAAGATCAACGTTTCAAACATCGGCCACGTCCAGTCTCTCGAGCTCGACTTTCAGCACATCTTCCTCCCCTCCACCACCGACCTGCACATCTACTCGCGCAGCACCGGCCAGCACCTTGTGACGCTCCCCACTCCCCCGCAAGACGCCTCCATGGCTGTCAACTTCAAGTACAGGCTAAAGGACAAGCATATCAAGGAGTGGGACGGCAAGACTCATCTCCCTCGCAGGGTCTTCCAGCCTGTGGCTGCCTCGTCCACGAGCGAGATGTACCTGCCGATCATGTCCAGCGCCCATGGTCGAACCAAGGACTTTCGCAGGGCTGCGGACGCAAAGTGTCGCCGAACCCGGACGAGCCTGGTCGTTGCCTCCCCCTCTGGCGGGCTCGTTGTTATCCGCGACTACCGCCAGCTTCTCTCTGCCATGGCCTCCCTCCCTCGCAAGGAGCGCATGGCCGCGGCGACTCGGCACACCATCGTCGCGACGATGGGCCACCCGATTGCCGACCTCGCGACGTACCGTGACCGCATCGTGCTCCGGATGGACCACTGCGGCCACTCACTCGTGTTCCTCGACCAGAAGGACATGCCTTCCATTGCTTACGACAACCGCCTCCGCTGGGAGCGCAAGAACGGCATGGTGAAGAACGACCCCAAGTTCCACTTTACGGTCATTGCGGCGCGCATCCCCGAGGACGGCCCCATCTGGCACGGCATGCATGTTGACGCATCGGGCATCTACGTTCCCGGTAAGAACCAGCTCTTGTACCACCACCTTGGCTCGATGAAGGCCCTTCTCCCCAGCCACTAGACCACCCCGAGCGCGCGGACAGGGACATTGCCGCCTTTGTCCGCCGAACATTGTAATAATAGGAAGTAGCGACGGGCGGAATCATGTACGTAGCATCCTGATACTCCTCCTCATACACATCGTAATTGCACATTATAATGCACATGCAGCTCTTGGCAGAAGAGCAGCGCAGGGGCGGAGCGCAGAGCGCAGAGCGCGGGGCAGTTCGTGTCGGAGCTTGAAGGGGGCATGCAGGGTCGTAAGCGCACGCCGAGTCCTTGTCGCACAGATAGAGTGTATTGGCAGGGCAGGCTTCGCGCCAGTTGGGATCCGGGGCGGGACCCATGCATGTCGCCGAGACAGGGTGTCGCCGAAGCAAGACTTGCCAGACCTGCGTGCATGCATAGAAACAAACTCGCCCCGCCATGCACGGGCCGTTGCTGTCTGTCAACTCGTTCACACCCGACCAGCCCCCCAGGGTGCATCTGCGCTTGAGTCATGTATGTAATCTGGCGAATCGAAGCGGTTGTTGCGGGTGGTCGCGGCTACGGCAGCAACGAGGCAACGCGCCAGCTGCTGTCGCCAAGTGGCTGGTGTGTACAGGGCACTGGTGCTGCCTTGATCAGCTCGCATGCATAGACGACAGGCAGAGCGCAGAGCTGCACGGCGGTGGGAACATTGCGAGCAGGCGCGCACGGAGGGTGTCGTACACCGCACGTCCGCTGCCCGCTCCTGCATCGGCGCGAATGTAGGCACACACACCACCCATATATGCTCACGTACTGAGAATCTGTTGTTCTCACATTCGTCTCCACTACCTCGTCGTCTACACTCCCCGGTCCTCTGCTCGTTGCGACCTCACGCCCGCAGAGCTCGACAACCGCTCGCCGCTAGCGAGTGCAGACTGGTGTCGCGGCTTGGGCCACCCCGCCAACTACCACTCCACGCGGCTTCAGCTTCGCGCGTGTCCGCCGGGCGCCGTAACCACCGCAATCTTCGACCTCCCCTGACATCTCCTCGACACTACTATCACACTCCACCATGTCGGGCGGCACCTCGCTCACCGGCTTCATCATGACGGGTGAGTGCACGCCACTGCGCCCGGGGACAATGGCCCCCTTCGTCATTTGTCCCGGGTGCGGCTCGTCGCGGCGTGGGGCCCTGCACGCGGGGCCGTGGCCTGGCCGTGAGGCGGCAGCTCTCCGCGCCGCTGTGGTTCTCACCCACCTGCTGCGCCATTGTTCTAGCACCGCGCTCATCTGGCAGGCTGCGCATTCGCGCTCTTCGTCATCATCACGCTCTCGACGCCGATCAACAAGCAGCTCGCGCTCGTGCACGTCAACGGCGCCAGCGTCACCGCCGACCTCGGCGTCTTTGGCGCATGCTACACGCCCGAGTGAGTAGACTGCTGCGTGCTGCCTCTGTGTGCTGTGTGCTGTGTGTGCATGCGCTCGGTGTGGGTTTGGGTGCACAGCTCTGGTGGGAAGTGTGAAAGCGAAAGATTGCGGGTCGACCAGGAAACCCAATCGAGAGGGTATGACGACGTGCCATCCCGCCACATCGATTCCATTCCACCGCTACCACAGATTTCCAGTCGGACAAGATTCGTGTAAACAACCCCGGATCCAGATCAAGGTTTCAGCTCTGCCCAGATCAACAGATCAGATACGTCACGTCACGCCGCGCCGCGCCTCTGTCATCGTCGCCGCCACGATGCATGGTGCTGCCGCGTGATAGGCCTGGACTTCTGCTAGCAGGACAATCCGAGAGTCGCCAGTCACGGATCCCAGACCACAGTGGCAGCGGCTAACCACCACAGGGGCGGCAACATGGCGTGCAGCGCGCCGAGCGTCGGGTATGCGCTCTCCACAACGTTCCTCTCGGCGCTGTCCGCCGCCGACGCCCGCAGCCCCGCATTCGCGCACCTCACGCGCGGGCTCGTCGCGAACCCGCTCGCGGCCGGCCTCGGCGGACTCGCGTTCATCACGTCGCTCGCAGCGACGTTTGTGCCCAGCTATGCCCTTGTTGCGGTGGGTACTGCTGCTGGATCCGAGAAGAGGCGCTCATGACGCAGGCCGCGTTCACGCTAGTGGTGCTCAGCGCCGTGGCGGGCAGTATCGCGTTCGGCATCAACCTCGCCCTCGTCCTGGTAAGTTGTATGCCTCGACCGGACAACTATCCTTCGTATCAATACTACCCCGTCATGCCCCCTCCCGCCACCCAGCTGGCCGCTGGCAACGGGCCAACAATACCTCCCCCGACGGCGACACGCTGACACGGCCCGCAGCTCGTAAAGTCCCGCACCAAGCGCGCCACGGCCGGCGCATACACCGCCACGGCCGGCACGTGCCTGTGGCTGTCCGTCGCCGCGCTCGCCACGACGCTGCTCGCGCTCGCGTTCGCCGTCGGTGCATGCTGCCGCAACCGCCGCATACCGCGCTCCGCGGGCGGGTACACGCGCGCGTCGGAGCGGGCCGCCAAGGACGGGCGCGCGCGCGACCACTCTGAGTCGAACGCCGACGCGGGCTCGCTCGGGCGTGCGCGCTCGCTCTCGCAGTCGCGCTCCCGGTCGTCGGGGCACGACGCCGAGGACGGACATCAGAAGGACGGCGGCAAGGCCGGCGACGGCTACGATGTCCGTGTCAATGTCCGCCCCGCGTACCATTCCACCTACTAGCCGGCCACGCCTCGCGAACGACCCGCTTCCAGTCCCGCCGCATTAGTGAACGCGCCGACAATACAAGAACAAGAACGACACTACAACATAGACAATCATATTCCGCACCGAGCCACAGACTCGAATCACGCTCCGCCTGCTCTCATACATACACACATTACCTCCACTGTGCATTCAGGTCTACCCACTGTCATCACCAACGTACCACCACCCCACCACCAGCATCTGTCATATATGTGTATTGTTCCATGCATGGTGTGTCTAAGTATGAACAAGTGCGCAAAGCGTGCGGAGAGCAGAGTGCAGAGTGCGAGTGATGCTACAAGCTACAAGCGGCAGCCAGTACATGTGGCCGTCATGAGGGTATGGGGGATAGAAGCAGATAAACAACGGGGGTGTGAGGGAATCGTGGTCGGGCGAGAGCAGACGGGACCGATATCAAAGCCGAGAGACCGAAACAATACGCAGGAGACGCCCCCGCTCACGGGCGGCGCGAGAACGGCGGCGGCGGCCTCCGGCGCTTGGCGAACAGCACGCTCTCGAGCTCCTTGGTCGACTTTGGCGGCGGCGGCGSGCGGGCGGCGGCGGCGGSTATTACCGCGACAATGACAGCAGCAGCAGCAGCAGCAGCAGCAGCAGTGGTCGTCGATGGCATCGCACGCGTTCATCCCATCATCGACCACCTCCTCGCTCTTGCTCTTATTCCATCCATCCCCATCCCCCTCTGCTCTTCTTCTTCCCTCTCTCACTCACCCACATCTCACACATCCACACTCATACATACAATGCTCCCCGCCCGCACAGCTGTCCTCGGACGCAACGTCATCGCCACCGCCTCTAAGGCCCTGGTCACCGCTCCCCGCGCCATCCACACCTCGGCCGTCGTCGCCACCCCCGACAACAAGGACGCTCCCGCCGCAGCCGCAGCCGCCCCCGCCGACCCCAATGCTCCCAAGAGCGGCATCTTTGGCGTGAGTGTACTACTCCACTACCCCCGTACTAACCCCCGCAGTCCATCCTCTACGGCTCGGCCTCGGCCCGCGCCGAGGGCGACGTCAAGGGCACCCAGCACTCCAAGGTCGTCGGACGCGGCAAGTACGTCCACGAGAAGATCACCCACTCTGTCCTCCCCGCCCACCGCGACGCGTACCTCGAGGCTGCCGAGGCCTACTTTTCCACCCTCGTTAGGGACTCTGCCCAGCTCGGCGGCGTAAAGCTCACCGGCTCGTGGGAGACCATCATTGGTGCTGTGGGCAACTTTACCCACATTCTCGAGTACGAGGGCTACGAGGGCTACGACGAGACTCGCCTCGCCGCTCTCAAGCACAAGGTGAGTACTGACTGTGTGGGGCCGCACATGACGGGCCCGGCCATCCACAACCCACCCGGGCCATCCCTCGACGGTGACTGGCTGCTGACGCAACACCCCTCAACAGACCCTGCAGGAGCAGCTCAACAAGATCCTCCCCCACCTCGAGAGCCGCCAGCACCAGATGGTCTCTGAGTTTTCCTTCTGGCCCTCGTCCCCTCCCCACGACAGCGGCTTTGGTGAGGCCGGCGTGTTTGAGATGCGCACCTACCAGCTCCTCCCCGGCAAGCTACTCGAGTGGGAGGCCGCGTGGCGCCGTGGCCTCGAGGCCCGCAAGCGCTTTGTTGTGAGTGTGCAGCCGTGTGCATCGACTGACTCGTTCACAGCAGCCCGTCGGCGCATTCTTCAGCCAGATCGGGCAGCTGCACGAGGGTGAGTAGTTGAGAGGATATTCGAAAATTGCGTCACAGCTGACCACGGTCGTTTGTCTCGCCCTTATTCGAAAATGACACTCTGCTCTTTACATTCGATAATCCAGTCCACCACCTCTGGCACTACCCCAGCCTCGAGGACCGCAAGAAGACCCGCGAGCAGACATGGTCCGTCAGCACGTGGGCTGACACGGTCCGGGAGGTGAGTCACAGGGCCCGGCTCGAGCCCGAGCCCGAGCCCGCGGCCCAAACATATACACAAGTCCATCGGCTAACACCGACAGACTGTCAAGCTCACCGCGTCCATGAAGACAACCATCATGGTGCCCTGCAAGTGGAGCCCGTTGAAGTAAGGGCCCCACGGTGCACACCCAAACTACGTTTGAGCGTCGAGAGGAGCGGACATTATCGTCGGAGGCTACCCTGCATAGGCATGCGTTCCCGCCWYCCRGTTGTAGAGCATATCGGATAGGATAGAGAGGGGACCGGAACGGAACGGATCAAACGAACGCGCAAATGGCGAATGAATTGGATACTTTTGGCCGCCGCCGCTGGCGACCGTACCGTGGGTGCTGCTCCCTCGTGAGCACCGTCCGAAACAGCATGCCCGGAGCGGTACGCGGCAGGCGACCCGCGGCAGATCGGCAGAATGGAGCCCGGAACCGGGAGTACAGTCTGGACGCCGGGAGAATGAAGCGGTACTGACTTGCTGACTTGACTCTCACGGCGTATCGTGTGACCGGTGCCCGGTAGCATCGCCACTGACGCCTGCTGACACGCCCGCCCGCCTCGATGCAAACACCACCAGCTGCAGATCTGGCAAGAGGACACGCATATGGTCCGCCCGCCCGATCCGGGAGGTACGATTGGTATTTCCCCTCCACGGTACGACATGGAGATGGCGCGCCGATCAGGATACGAGCGCCTCCCGCCTCCACCTCCACTGCAGGACGACACAACTCCCTCCACTCGACGAGGACGGCAAACAGGTCATGCGACATCTGGCAGGCATGCAGGCATTTTCGAACCCGCGTGACAAGGTGTTCGAAAAGGACGTGGTTCGAAAAGGACGAGAAAGGATAAGGAATAGGACAAGGAGGGCGTGAGAGACTGTGCGGATTTTCGAATGGGAATAATCAGTGGCGAGGTCCTTTGCTTGCTGGCATGGTTCGAGGCTCCGAGTACCGAGACATGCGCGCACAGGCACGACCGCATTGACGAGGACCCGGGCACGCACCCGCTGGGCAGGGGCGAGGCCGGGGCGGGCGGTGGCGCAAGCGCTGGCAGCACTGCGCAGCTGCCTGCCGGCCGCTGTCCGCTGGCCGCTAGCAACTAGCGCTGTGGCTGTAGCCAGAGTAGTGGGAGCTTGCAGCCGAGGGTGCGATGCAGCCCCAAACAAGTCGTCGGGACATGTGGAAAGAAGGACGAGGCGGGCTGCTTCGAGGCCAGAAAACAGCAAAAGGGCGGGACAGTTCCTGCGCACACATGAGTTCATGTGCACTGTGCCTGCCGTCGCCCGTGTCCCGTGTCACTGTGTGCTGGTGTGCTTGTGGCCTTGTGGACCAGTGACTTAGCGTGGTGTCCTAGCTGATAACGGGTGGCGTGTTTCCGTGTTTGTAGTACCGCAGTTGGTGACCTCGAGCTCCAGGCCCGGACTCCGGGGTGGGGGTGCGGGCAGCGGCTCGCGACGGGCCTTGGATTGCCGCCACCGCCGTGCGCCCGCTCCCGCTCGTTGGCCCCGCACTCGCTGCTGCGGGGATGCGGCAAGGTCCTGGGGGACCGCGTCTGCGCTCACGCGGTCGCCGTGCAGTCACACCTTTGTCTGCTGCTGTCAACACTCGACGCCGTGTAGACGTCGTCGCCCTGACAGTGTACCACCACCCCTGCTGCCCCGGTGCCTCGAACATTTCAACAGTGTAGACGTATTGTTGACTTTCATACAACCGTACCACCATCTCCCTCAACCCACGGCAGCTCAGCACGCGGCAAGCTGGGAGCCTTTAGTAGTAGCAAGAGTAGCCGTAGAAGGGCTGACTATTCCTGTCCCCGTTGCGCTTGCACTTGCTGTGGTTGGGGCAGTATACGGTTGCAGAGTGAGCTGTGGTCAACCCGCCGTTGCACTCACCGGTAAAGTGGATGCTCGTACAGCAGGTGGCGGTCTTTGGGATGCGGCTGACGGGGCCGCACGGTTGCTCGTTGCTGTTACAGACGGCGTAGTAGCCGCCGGGCTTGCCGCGGAGCTCGCGCGTCTCCGTGGCGGAAGTGGTGACGATGGGGTCCGTCTCTGCCGGCGCGGCGGCTGCCTGAAGAGCGGCAAGCGCGGCGACGAGGAGAGTTGCAGGGTACAGGTACATGCTGGGGGGAGGGGGAAGGGGGCACAGTAGTGTCGAGACGGCGAGGTCGAGTTGATGGAGGTGACTGCTTTGTACCTGATGCCGTGCTTTGCTGCAGAGCGGTAACTCGACTGGGCCGATCAAGATGGGAGAAACGGGCAATTCAGACTCTACCGCGACGAGCACCGCGAGCAGAATCCTCTACTCGACTACACCGCAAGCAATGGGATAAACAATGGGGCAAGGATGCGGGGACGAGCGAAGAGGGTAGCCATACGGTTGGTTAAAGGACAGGGTTGATTACGAAACCTGTTCCGCCTCGATCCTCATACTCTACTC
The DNA here is from genome assembly GCA_002973495.1 of Apiotrichum akiyoshidainum. Classification (NCBI taxonomy): domain Eukaryota; kingdom Fungi; phylum Basidiomycota; class Tremellomycetes; order Trichosporonales; family Trichosporonaceae; genus Apiotrichum; species Apiotrichum akiyoshidainum. Next base: position 130,273 of record PQXP01000019.1, read on the forward strand.
CCCCGTCCGTTGCTCCGGGCTCCACTTTTGCTCTTCCCGCGTTCCTTTTCGCTCTGCAGGCGCCTCGTCATGTTGCACGGGTCCAAAAAGGCCACGACGGGGATCGAACCCGCGATCTCCTGATTACTCATCGTAGTCAGACGCCGTACCATTTGGCCACGCGACCGGAGATGACAACGTTCGGGCGATCCTCCGTCGCATCCCTACTCTCTCTCTCCTTTGCTCACCTGTTGTCAGACTGTTCCGTGTCGTGGCAAAAGGGAAAGCATACCTGGCGCTAGAGAGTTGGCCGGGAGTACTGCTGAGAAGGCGACGAGCCGACAAGCCGACAGCCATCTGCAAAGGTTACTTACTGTCCATTGTTTCTCTTGATTTGATTACCTTTTTCCTCGTCAAATAGGGCTTTGCTTCTACCACAGGATAGCCTTCGCGCCGTTCTAGTTGCGCTCCAAATCCCCCAAATTAACACTCTTCTCGGCCCAAACTTTACGACCTGAAACCGGGCGCGGTCATGACATCAGCCGCCACATTACTCCACTCGATTCTTCCTCGTCGCCACAAACCACAACCATTGCTCCGTCTCCTCGACAGCCGTTCCTCCTCTCCCCCTTTCACCAGGACCCTCGCGCAGGAACAAGGCAGAATACTCTGTGCATCTCCCTTCGCGCTTTTAACAGACAATACCCTGCCTTCTTTCTGCTTTACGGCCCTCTTCCCCTGCTTCTCTCCACCTGTCCAGGAAGGGAAAAAGGTGGCTGCTGGAGCTCACACTCGCGCACCTTCTCCGCCAGGGAGTCGAACCCTGCTCTAGCGTGATCTACATGAGAGACGCTTATACTAACCGATATACTAGCGAAGACGATATTCTTGACATTCTGGGGGGGCTTCTGTTCGGCGAGGACGGCGCCATGATCGCCAGCAGGAAGGTAGCTAGGACAGCGGAGAGTCCTCGGTAAGTAACGTCTTCAAGCCATGGAGCTAGAGGGACAGGGTAGACGCATGATGTTGGGCACACAACTACAGGCGAGGGCAGTGGGGATGATATTTAGTGGGAGTGACATCGAACGTTCAGCTGTGGGAAGCTCCTCAGTGCTCTACGGACCTGCTTCACACCAGTGTTCTTCACAAGGAGCACTCAACTGGTCACCCGACCGAAAGGCATCAGGGGGGGGGACGGCTCACCATAAAAACGCACCTTGCAAGTGAGGAAAAAGTACGACCTCGGACAGGATTGAACTGTCGATCTCCCGATAACCGCTGAAATAACAGTCGGACGCCTTAACCAGCTTGGCCACGAAGTCATTGTCTTTTGATGATTCCTCCTGGGCTCACAAGGGCCGGGGACCCCTTGGGCTTGTAGTGTGGCGACTCTCGGCCAGCATGCGAAGCCTTGGGCCGGCTGGTTATCGCTTGTTGACTGCTTGGACTCTAAGGGTGCGTAGGGTGCCACTTCCCAGCGTCGGTGCCACACTTGCGGTTCTGACGTCATTGGATCTTCATCGAGCGGTGCTGAGCGGTGCAGTCAGCTGAACGTAGAAGACCATCTTCGCATTTGTATTCTCTCCTTCACTCGCTGCGCCGACCACCGAACATATTGCATCACCCCGCCCCCGCCCATACAAGCACACGCCATGAGAGCCAAGACCGACTGGGACGACTCTGGCTCGGACTCTGATTCGGGCTGGGGCTCCGAGACGACCGGCCGCGCGTCGCTTGCGAGCAGCATCACCCAGCGGGGGCGCGACGAGGGAGACCCGGAGAGGACGTGCGCAGGTGAGGTCTGGAGATATGCTGGCGACAGCTCACGGGCCAGACGGTCGCTTTTCCGGTGCTGGCGACGGTCGGTACGCGCAGGGCGAGGTGCAGGCGCTCAGGGCCGAGGTCGTGTGAGTGACGGGCTCGAAGAGTGGAAGTTGACACCAGCGCCCTACGCAAGGAGCTCCAGAGCAGGCAGGCGCTTTCCACGCCGGGATTTGATCAGCACAGTGACGAGCTCGCAACATATGGGGCCCATCAAACCGCCACGGAGCGCAGTGACCGACTGGAGGTCGCTCTGGAGCACATTAACACGAGGCTCGTGGCGATCGAGGAACAACACGCGCGCGGCAAGCAAGGGGCTGAGGACGGCACGGAGGCTGGGCAGCTGGAGGGCATGCTCACGGCGGACAGTGAGCTGAATCAGGAGCGTGCGCCCGGCGAGCTCGGCATGGAGGGGCAGGTCGCTGCGCTGCAGGCGCGGGTGGGCGTGCTCGAGGGCGCAGTGGCGGCGCTGCACACCCAGCTGTCTGCAACAACCGGGCTGTCGCTCGTAGTTGGCGGCCTCGTGTGCACGATGCATGAAACGCTCGGCACTGTCGACCGCGGCATCAAGGGCGGGCTGGCGGCGGCGCACCGGGGGCTGGTGGAGGGCCTCGCCGCGACGGACTGCGGCCTCAAGGCCGGCTTTGCGGCTGCTGACCAGAGCCTCAAAGACGGGTTCACAGCAGCCGACCGCGGTATCAAGGACGGATTTGCAGCGGCCGACCAGGGCCTCAAGGCGGGCCTGGCAGCGGCTGACCAGGGCTTCAAGGACACGCTGACTGCCACCAACGAGGGCTTTATGTTTGCGGCCAGCCAGGCCCACGCTGGCCTTGCCAGCTTTGGCGCCGCCAACGCAGTGTTCTGGCGCCGCTCCTTTGGGTGGGGTCAAGGACAGTGATCGGAACGCACAGCGCATAAATACATGATATGGCCAGTCCCTGATACCGAGTACTCGCACATGAACGAGCGCCTTGGGGAGCCCATGGTGTAGTGGCCCATACTCTATATAGTCGAAGGATGTGAACGTCCATATTTGAGGTATACTTGTCGCGGTCCGCAGTGGGCCCCACCTGCACATTGTGTATCCTTTGTCCTCTCAGACCTTGGCTGTGCTGCTGTAGCCTGTGGCCAGGGAGCTGGTGGAGCTGTGACCAAAGGGGCAGCAGGCGAAGAATCAACGAGCTCGAAGCCTTTATTAATTGGGGGCAAACGGCCCCGTGGCCACCTCTAATTGAGCCTAAGGGAATCGATTCCCGTCTAAGCGTGTGGTACTGTAGGACCGACACTTATATCCCGGTATGGGCCTTTTTGCGAGTGCGGCGGTGGGAGCAGGAGAAGGAGCACAAGTGGAGGTAGCAACGCCAGGAGTGGCCATAAGGGGAGTGCGTCGGCAGGCGGCAGTGGAGTATCGGCGTACCAGCCCCAGCAAGCCGCAAGCGCTCCGTGTGGTCGGCCGTCCTTGCCTCCCCTTCTCGTTCGTCCCTATCCTGCTGCCCGGTAGCATTTATGCGTCTCTCGCGGCGACACGCCGGGCCTGCTAGATGCCAGAGGCCACCTGGCCCGGTTCCCGAGTTCCCATCGACGGCGATTTAGCTCAGTTGGTTAGAGCGTATGCTTAACAGTCGAAGACTCTTACGCATAAGGTCGGCGGTTCGACCCCGCCAAACGTCAGCGATGCAGACGCGGCAGCGTCCAAGCAAGTATTTTTATGGATCTCGAGGTGCCAAGTGTCGTCGTGGCTCGTGAGAAGAAGTGGAGGACGGAGGGAGGTGGTCATGGGCGATGGGCGGGCACCGGAGAGCCGCCCGCCCACGCCGCTCACCGAGCCCTTCACGTTAGGACGGCCTGCAGCGACAGCCTCTGTAAGTGGCCTGTAAGTGACCAATCCTGCATTGGAGGCACGGGGGTCGTTGACAATCGAGGCGGATAGACACCGGCCCAACTGTCATAACAAACGAGGGAGGGTCTTCGGTCTCTAGCCCGTGTACAGACTGCAGGGCACGGGCGGCGGCTCGTCCACCGTGCTGCCAGTCAGTTCTCCGTTGCATACCGAGCGGATGTCAGTACGGCGCCACATATCTCCAAACCCGCACGTCCACGGTTAGTACCTGGCGCATCCTCACGGGGATCTTGGCGTACAAAGTGATTCCTGCATCTAGCGCTGGGTGAAAAACTAATCCTATCCACGTCCGGGGTCCACTGTTTACTGTTCTGTCAGCACAACGTCAGCACGTCCACTCACGTCAAAGAACTTGCGGTTGGGGTTCTGGCCGAAGAGGTTGGTCCTGAGCTCGGGGAGCATCTTCTCCTCCAGAATGTGGAGACGGGCCGAGAGGGTGTTGTCGATCTTGATGCGGCCAGCCATGGTGGAGCCGATGACACCGCCGGCCGAGTCGTCGGGGAGCGAGGCGTCAAACTCGAATATCGACTCGCGGCCAGCCATCTCCTTGTACTGCTTGTTGGCAGCCTCGGACGCCTTCTTGACGAGATCGGCGTCCTTGGGACGGTGGGCGATGGTGACCTGGGGAGCGATGAGCATGAGGAGGAGCTCGAGGATGAGAAGCTCGACGGCCTTGGGGTAGTCGTTGCCGTCGGCGAGAGCCTTGACCTCGTTGTCGGCCTTCTCGAAGAGGTCGACGAGGTGCTGGTCGCGCTTGCGAAGGACCTCGAGACGCGACTGGTTGAGCGCGGTAGACTGGGCGCTGCGGTTAGCCTGACCCCACCAGTTTCAAGCTCACATCTTCCATCCGACCTCGGCCTGCTTGCGCTTCTTCTCGTACTGAGCGTCTATTGAGAGCGACTCCTGGCGGACGATCTTGGCCTGTTGGTGAGGAGGGATGGGGGCCGTAGAGGGTCGGAAGAACGAGAAAGAGGAAGGAGGCGAGCGTCCGGTGTAGGTTTAGTGTTGTTTGTTGCATTGGAGGCCGGTGTGGAACAGAGTGTCAGTATCACACCCTGCGAGACGGGGGGACGTTATCTACGCACCTTCTCAATGGCAAACTCCTCGTCGGCCTTGACCTGAATCTCGCGGGCCTTCTCACGGGCCTCCTGCGAGATGAACGCGACCTGCAGTGTTAGGAAGAATGTTGTGAGGGGCGCGCTGGCGGGTGACCAATGTGCCATGACCCGTTGCTTGCCAACGTGCGACGCAGCAGTGGTGCGTATTCCACCAGCTGTACCGCATGCGGAGCGGTTCTGAACGCACCATCTTGTTCATCTCGGACTGGATCTCCGAGTCGTCGAGGGCGCCGGTGCGGGACATTGTGGGCTAGGATATAAGTGGTGGGTGATGATAGCGCGATGGGAGGGGGAGAGAGATGATGTTGGACGACCTGTCGAGATATGGGCGGGGGTGGGATGGGATGATGACGGCGGTGACAAGAGGACGGCCAGCGCCAGGGCAGCGTCACACTGCCAGGGTCAGCAAGTATCTTTATTCCATCCACCCACTTTAGTCCACAGCCTCAGCCTAGCCTAGATGCATCGACCAACACTCGCAGGGATGTATGTATGCATGGCAGGATTATAACATATATATATATATACTATGCACTACTCGTCGCCGCCGAGCAGCACGTTGAGCTCGAGATCCATGTCCGCGACAGTCTCGTCGAGAATGCCCCGCTCCCAGCGGCCCCACAGCCAGCCCCAGTAGAGATATGTGGCGCCGGTCGCGCCGAGCAGGAAGGCAACGACTGTAAAGATGGGCTGGATCCACGACTTGGGCTGCCAGGCCGATCCTATCGCTAGGGCAATGGCCAGGACAATGGAAATTGGTGTGACGAGTGTGTAGAGCTGGTTGCGCTTCTCGGCAAGGACGATATAGTCCTGGAGTGTAGTCTGCGCGTGGCGGATCGCGCTGACAGTGTCTCCAGCAGAGTGTGCGCGGGCAAGCTCGTACGCGGACCTCATGCTTCCAGGGCGGGATGTGTTTGTCTCCATGGGGAGCAGCGGCGTCGTGCCCGATATGACCGATGGGGCGACGTTCGCTTCCAGGTCGCGCTCGTCGCCAGTCTTGCGCACAAACTTGAACGTCGACGTCAAGCCAAAGTGGTCCGAGTAGCTAAACGACTGGCCAGGGACCAGCTGGTCAAGAACCACCTCGGAGTGTGTACAGTCTACGCTATACTGTGCGTCCTTGCCCTCGCGGTAGAAGATATAGTCCAGACGTTTGCCGCCCTGGGCGGTGATGCTCGCAGGAATAGGCTTGCCAGCAGAGTACGAGTTGAGCGACGAGTCGCAGGTCATACCCAGTGACTTTATCGCGGCCTCTGAGGACAGGCTGGCAGTAGAAGCGTCGTTGGCCTGGGGGTGCGTCTCAAGGAACGAGTCGCGCAGGCCGCCGTACGTCCGCATAAGAGCAATAGGGACAGAGTACGGCTGGGAGTTGAAGTCTCCCATCTGCGTGTAAGCCAGAGGGTGGTTAGCCTCAACTCACGCAGAAGATGTAGTGGCCGGCCGCTGCACCGCGGCGCACCTGGGTCGCGAGCTCCCACGCCTGCGCCATGCGGTGGGACTGGCGGGTATCGGGGGCGCTTTCGCCACCGGCGTGCATGTGGGTGTTCCAGACTTCAATGTCACCGACAACAGGGTGGGTAACGAGAACGCGTCCGGCGGCCTTGTTTACAAAAAAGTCACCGGCAATCACCTCGGACGGCAGACCGGAGAGGGCGTAGGGGAGCGCCTTGGCCTCCTTGATGGGGAATTTGGAGAAGATGGCGAGACCAGAGCCCAGTGCTCCGCTGCATGTTAGCACTGGACGGGTTGACTTGTGTCCCAGAGGGCCATTGTAAGAGTTGAAGTGCACCAAGGTAAGGAACTCTGTGCCGCAAGTCCCGAGGTCAAACCCAGGCAGGTGCCCGGCAAGGGTGACCGATGACCCCCCAAGCAGAACTCCAGCTCCGACTCACGTATGGAAGAACCTCGAGTACTGGTAGTTCTCGAGCACATCCTGGCGCATGGCCTCAAACTCCTTGTGTACCCAGATTTCCTGGAGACAAACGACATCGTACGGCGCCTGGGCGAGGTAGGCGCCAATGGCCTGGAGGCGGACTGGCTTGTCCTTTGTGATGAACGCGAGGCCCCTGAGAGTTAGACGGGTGGGTTCATCCTCCAACACCTACCAGACGTTGAACGTGAGGATCTTGAGCTCGGCCATGGCTGATAGAAGAGTAGAGAGAGTGACTTGTGATGGGAAGATAGAGAGAGAGAGAGAGAGAAAGAGAAAGAGAGAGATGCGAGGCGATGATGGAGTTCGGGTTGCCCAGAGGCGACGTCAGAGGGGGATCAGGAGAGAGTCACGTGGTTTGGTGCCTGAAAACATTGGCCACTTTCAACATTTTGTTGAACTCGATCCTCCTCCCTCCACTTCTCATCTCTCTGCCCCCATCACTACCTCTACCACTACCACCATCAACAATGCCCCCACGACCGCCAGCCCGCGCACCCGCGTTCGGAAACCCCTGGTCTTCTCTTGAGCCTCAGCTCACAGAATGGGTCGCCGACGTCATTGCCCAGCAGGGCTGGGAGCGCATGACCCCAGTCCAGGCCGGCACCATCCCCCGCGCGATCAAGAACCAGGATTGTGTTGTCGAGGTGGGTATCAGGCTGTGGATTCCTGCTCCCAAGATGATCCGCTGCTCCTTGGAAACACTTTAGCACATTCATTGCCAGGGCATGTTCGGAACAGCGTCAATAGAACCAAGACGGTCGGCGCTGTCCGCCGTGTTCGTGCCGCGCTCATCTCCCGCCGCCCTTCTGCGCTTAGGAATACCAACTAACGCCCAGGCTGTTACTGGTTCCGGAAAGACGCTTGCGTTTGTCGTCCCGGTTCTCGAACGCATCATCCGCAACGAGCACAAGTTCCGCAAGGGCGAGGTTGCCGCGATTGTTATTGCGCCGACTCGGTGAGCTCGGATACACCGGCCAAGCTAACCCCCCCCCCAGTGAGCTTGCTCAACAGATTCACGATGTCTTTTACCTCTTCCTCTCCACGCTCATCCCCCCGACCCCGACGCCGGTGGATGGCGAGGAACCCGAGCCTCCCCCTCCTGCCGAGTATCCTCTCCCGATGCTCGTCACCTCGGGCACTGCCACCCCGTACGACACCTTCTTCTCGCAGGCCTCCAACATCCTCATCGGCACACCCGGCCGTCTCGCGTCGTTCCTTCTTGGCCCCCGCGGAATGAACGCTGTGCGTGTCGGAAACCTCGATGTTCTCGTCCTCGATGAGGCGGACCGCCTCCTGTCCGCCCCCGACCACCGCCGCGACGTCGAGCGCATCATGCGCCACCTCCCCAAGCAGCGCCGCACCCACCTCTTCAGCGCCACCATGACGGACGCCGTCGAGGAGATTGTCGGTCTCGGCCTCCGCAACCCCGTCCGCATCGTCGTCAACCTCAAGGACAAGCGCAATGGCGAGGCCCAGGAGCGTCGCGTTCCCCTTGGCCTCCAGAACAAGTACATGGTCACCAACCTCGCCGACAAGACACTCCAGCTCGTCCGCGTCCTTGACTGCGAGGCGTCGGTTTTCGAGTCTGCCAAGATGATCGTCTACTTTTCGACGTGCGCTGCTGTCGACTACTTCTACAGGGTGAGTTGTGTACGCTTGATGAAACTGACTGCAGATTCTCTCGCGCCTGCCTGCTCTCGAGCGCTTCCACCTCGTGTCGCTGCACGGCGACCTGCCTCCTCGCGTGCGCGAGACGTCGCTCACGTCCTTTACATCACACGCGAGCTCGCACCTTTCACCTTCGATTCTGCTCTGTACCGATATCGCTGCCCGTGGAGTCGACTTTCCCGACATTGACGCCGTTATCCAGTACGACGCGCCGACGGACCCCAAGACCTTCTCCCACCGTGTCGGCCGTACCGCTCGTGCGGGCCGTTCCGGTCGCGCGACGATCCTCCTCACAAAGGGCCGCGAGGAGGAGTATGTGCAGTTCCTCGCCGTCCGCAAGATCCCTCTCGCGCGCCAGGCGATACTGTCTGCCGAGCTCGAGGACGCGGAAATGGCCACACCCCCCGCGGACCCCGCCTCGCTGGACCTGATGGGCGCGATCCGCGACATTATCCTCACGGACCGCGACCTGTCGGACCGCGGAGCCAAGGCGCTCGTCTCCTCGGTGCGCGCGTACACCAAGCATGAGGCGAGCTTCATCTTCCGCCCTGCGGACCTCGACTACGCTGCGCTGTCCACCGCGTTCGGCCTCCTGCGCATCCCCGCCATGCCTGAAGTCAAGGACTGGCGCCGGCGCCAGGACAAGGCGGCCAAGAAGCGCGCCGCGGCGGCGGAGGCGGCGGCGGAGGCTGCCGCCAAGGGCGAGGCTGCTGCGCCCGAGGCGCCCGCGGAAGCCGACGACGAGGCGCCCGCGCTCGAGTGGACCGACGCCGAGCTCGACTGGGACACGTTCGCGTACGCGACCAAGGCGCGCGAGGTCGCGCGCCTGCAGGCGCTCGAGGAGAAGCGCGCCAAGGCTGCCGACCCCGCCGAGCAGGAGTCGCGCGCGGCCGAGAAGCGCAAGCGCAAGATCCGCTCCGAGCTGAACGGCGCATGGAGCGCGCAAAAGGACCGCAAGTCGCGCAAGGAGGAGCGCCGCGACAAGAAGGACAACCGGCGCAAGGCCGAGTGGGAGCGCAAGCGAGCCGAGGAGGGCAGCGACGCGGAAAACCCCATGGGCGAGTACGTCGGGCGCGAAAAGAGCAAAAAGGCAAAGGCGGCCAAGGAGAGCGACAGCGAGGACGAGGAGATGGACGCCGACTACCGCTCGCTCAAGCGCGAGGTGCACGAGGAGAAGGCGGCCAAGAAGGCCAAGAAGAACACCCAGGTCGCGGTCGGCATGTTTGACGGCCTCGACTAGTGGACTCGTTCTCTGTTGTGGCTTGGCTCTTGTATTAGGTATACCCTGCATAGACAATCGTACACTACTATCACCATGCAATCTAACATCTACATCAACTTGCTTGCAGACTAGGCCCAGGGGTTCTCGTCCGGGTTGCCCCAGCGGTACGACGGGGCGCGGAACGAGCCGAATGACGGGGCCGAGGTGCGCGCAAAGCCAGAGCGGCCAGCGAGCGACTCGTCCTCGGCTTCCGTCGAGGCGGTGGCGGTGGATGGGGCAAACGTCGAGGCCGTTGGCGGCGGGGACGGGGTGCGTTGGCGGCGCGGCGGCGAGGGCTGGCGGCGGACCGGGGCGAGGGCAGGAGCAGGAGCGGGTGCGGGGGCGGTGGGAGCCGTGGGCGACCGGCGTTTGCCGCGTCCGCTGCGCTCGCGCTCAATGTCGGTAGGTGACACGAGGTCCACAGCATCCGAGCGCGTGCGCTCGGGCTCGGGCTCGGGCTCAACGATACGCTCCGGCGCCGGCGGCTCGGGGTGGATGACAAACGGGCGCGGGCGCACCTTGCCGTCCGCCTTGCCGTTCTGTGCCTTGGCCGTCTTCTGTGTCCAGCGGAGCACAGTCCCGCTGTCAGAGGCGTCGGTGCCCCATGCTCCTGGCCGCTCATTCTCGCCGTCAAATGCCGCGTCGTCAGCGTTGATACCCGTCCCAGCCTGCGTGGATGTCGGCGAGGGAAGGTGGTCCGCCCAGGCGCCATACACGCGGTGAGTGGGCTTGGAAGTGCTGGCGCGCTGGTTGCGGGCACTCCGGCGCTCGCGGCCAGTGGACGGGCCAGCGACCACAGGCACGGTCGCTGTTCCACGCCGAATACGCGTTCCCTTGAGAATGCCGTCCTCCTCCTCGCGCCGGCGGCGGCGCGCCTGCTCCTTGCTCACGTCCACGTTCGGGAAGCCAGCGTATCCGATCCGGCGGGCGCGGGCGTACAGTGCCTCCTCTCCCTCGGACGCCGAGGAGAAACCCAGATCAGTGGCATCCGAAGCGTCAGAGTCCGCGTCAGAGTCATAGTCGACGCGCGGCGCGGCAGAGATGTGCTGCGGCAGCAAGGGCGCACGCTCGTTGATGCCACGGTGCTCCTCGCCAGGGACAGGGACCCAGTACTTTGCCTGGCCACCGGCAGCGTATCGGAGTCCAGCTCGGATACGCTTCTGGCGGCCCTGTTGGTGGTGGACACCGCCGTCGACTGCCTCATAGGCCTTGTACGACACTCCGCGTGCGCGGAATGTGTACTTGATGTCCTCCCAAACGTCCTTGACACCGAACGCGTCGCGGAAGGCATACACAAACGGCAGGCGTGCGGCGTGCACGATCGACGTGTCGATATAGTCACTGGCCTGGAACGCATACTGGTGGGCGATAGCGAAGAACGGCATCTCTATGCAGATCATCGAATCCATCAGCGCGAGACACATGTGCTCTGGGTCAGTGTACGCTCCGACTGATGTCAGCTGAGGCCGGCTACCGGAGAGCTCACCCCTTGTGATGATGCCGACGGAGACGAGAAAGGAGATGCCCACGCCCTGCCAGAACGAGAAGAAGAGGATGCCCTTGACGCAGAGGAACTTTGCTACTTGTCAGATGGGAGGGGGTTCAGCAACTCACGGACGGGGCGGAAGGGCTTGAGGTCGTTGTTGACGGCGATCCAGAACATGCCGAGGCAGCTGTTTATCAGCTTGAGTTCTCAGCGGCACAGTGTACGCACTAAAGACTGAGACAGATACTGATGTTGTACACGACCGTGACCCAAGTGTATCCCGACGTCAGGCTAAAGTCGCCCTCGTGGTAGTTGTTTGTCGCTTTGAGGACGGCCGTCGCAATGACGAGCAGCGGCTTGACCTGGACGTATTCTGGCGGTCAGTCCCGGAGATGCCACACTACTTTGGACTCACGCAAGACGCCGCGCTTGAGATTCAGTAGTGTCCACGGATCACTCGGGTCCATGGGCTTGAGGAAGATGTAGACGGGGAAGAGGTGGGGGATGGGCGGGCGGCCGCGGAGACGGAGCAGCAGCTCGCGCTCGCCGCCGAGGTACGTGAGCAGCAGCTGAAGGAAGGCGTAGATGACAAAGGCCTGCGGGTTAGGGGTGTCGGCGGGGATCAACTGACCTCGTACAGGTCGCGAATGGCGTCGATGAAGAACGCGGCGTTGAGCGAATACAGCGCGATGAGGGACGAGCATGCGTAGAGCGGCACCCTGGGGGGGGAGTCAGTAAACTATTGCGCGGCAACGGCAGGCGGGTCTGTTGCGGGCGAGATGCGCAAATTGCCGGCGTCGCAGGCGCTTTGCACGGGCAGGAAGCATAGGAGCACGTCCGTGACCAGAACCGCGCCCGTCGGGGCGTTCGTCCGTCGTGGACTGGGCGCTCGCCGTTCGGGAGTGGACTTACATGACCATAATGCGCACGACGCAGCGCTGTAGCGCGGGCATGCGATAGTTCTTCAGCTGAAGCACGATGGAGATGATGGAAAGGACGGTCGCTGTGGGTGCGTCAGAAATGTGTACGGAGACGAGCCGACCGCTGGGCGCGTTCCGCGGCTCAGAGCTGGTGGTGACGCCTCTCGCTGCAGGGGGTACGTACCGACGACAGTGCACGCGCCGCAGACGTACAGCAGCGGGGCGGGAAGGTGGTCTCCGGCACCGCCAGGGTTGCTCTCGCCGAGGTCCGGGAGGGGGTCTGGCGTCGACGGAAACGACGGCAAGGACATTGTTGATAACGGTGTCGGAGACTCTGGATAAGCTCAAGGCGTTGTGGGGCAACGCGAGATGGGTGCCGTGGGGATGTATTAAGCCTACCCGCGCGAGTGTTGTGCAGCCCACACCGTTGATGGGGAGCGCGAGGAGACTAGAGGCGTCGCGAGACTCGAGACTGGGGCTGGAACGGCCTGTGAGGTGGTGGGTGGGGAATGGTTTCGCTGTTTGCGTCGGTCGGTCAGAGGGAGGAGAGGTGCCCGTATGCTGTCCCGAGTGAGCTGGGCGGGCTCTTGGGCAGATACGAGCGGGGTGTGGAGGGGGTGGGAGGGGGAGTAGGAGTAGGGCCTTTGATAAGAAGAGCGATGAGAAGAGGGGATGTGAAGAGGAAAGAAGAGACGATGGCAAAAAGCAACACACAGTGGGATGGGCGTCCAGGGCGGAGAGAGAGAGAGAGACGGTGGCGACTCTCTCTTGTTTTGGGCCAGGGAGTGAGTGAGTGGCAGCAGTGACGCGTCTCCACCTCCATCCACTGTTACTGTTACTACGGGCTGCCACTCTTCAAGACAACTAATCTCTGTGCATGAAACCAGAGCCCCGGAGAGAGAACATGCACAAGATGTCCCCCCTCCACCACCTCCAACTGGATAGACTCCTCGCGCTCTCGGTATCTAAGTGTCTGTCTGCATGCCAATGTCATCTATCTGCTGCTACACGACGAGCCAGCCCGCCTACCGCCTACGCGCCCTCGACCTCGGGCACGTCTTCGAGCGCCTGTCCCGCAAACAACCGCGACAGCGGCGTCATGGTCGTGAGCGCCATCTCCACCACGCCCTCGACGCGCGTCTTGAGCTCCTCCGACTCGCACTCCACCTTCTGCGGGAAATGTTAGTAAGCTACTCCTCGCCAGACAGCTGCCCACGTACCATCGAAATCAGGTCCACTGTAGCGACGACGCCGTCGACCATCACGCGCATCACGAGCAGGTCGTCCTCGCTGCCCTCGGGCACGCTGCTTGTCGGCTTGCTGACCTCGCCAAAGTGCGCCTCGAGGAACATGTGCAGCGTCTCATAGTCGGGGTTGTCGCCGCCCGACTCGTGGTGGTGGCAGGCGTGCGGGTGCGGGTTGGTCGTCACTGGAGTCAGTCACAGGTTGATCTTGTGTAGACTCACTCTTGACGGTGGCTGGGCTGCAGTCGATGCCGAGCAGCACCACCAGTGCAGAGTCGGCAATCATGTCGTTGGACGTGTTCGACACCCACTGCATCTGCACCTCTGTGCCCGAGATGCGGATGACGCGGATCGCGTTCATGACCTGGCGTGTCAGTTCAACATTACTGTATAGTTAACTCACAGTCAAGACCTCGCGCTTCTCTTCGTCGACGCTCTCCTCCACCTCGCCGTACATGCCCTCGAGGTGCCACCTGACGACGCTCCAGTCGACGCCGATCGGCAGGCTCTGCTTCTGGACAATGCTAGACGTCGACAGACCAGTAAAGTCGCGCAGATCCTTGGGGTCAAGCAGAGTGTAGGAAAAGTCCTTGGACACGAGGAGGCCCTTGACCTCGGCGGTATGGGCTGGCCGCTGCTCGGCCAAGGATCCAATCGCCTTGGCGACGCGCTCGGCGCGGAAGGACAGCGTCAGCGGCTCGAGGTTCTTGGGCGTGTGGATGTTGATCTCCTGGCCGCGGGTGGCATATGTGTCGCGGAGGGCAGCGCGGAGACGGCCCATCTGGCTGGCCTCGCCGTGGACGAGCACAACATGCTGCGCTCCGACCTCTTGAATAAACTTGGAGTTTTGCGCATAGTCGACGTGCGCACCAAACGAAATCTCCTTGACGGTACACCGTCTCGGGATGTTGTTGCCTCCGCGCAGCGACTCGATGTGGTCGGGCTCGCCGAGTAGTGTGCGTGCCATGGTGCCCTCGATAGAGTAACCGGTAACAATGACACCGTTCTTGGCGTCCGGCGCCCACTCCTCGAGCAGCTCACGCGAGAGACCAAACGACATGAACTGTGCCGACGCCATGACGACACATGGCTGGCGGTGGTCCAGGCGCTTCGGGTCTCGCAGCCACTTTACGTACTTGAAGTCGAACGGGTTGTCACGGCGAGCGAAACGCGAGCGAATGTTCGAGTTCATTGTGTGAACGTACGTCTTGTACACACGGATACCGCGCTGGAAGAGACCCGACGCAAAGTAGATGGGGACGCCCTGTAGCTCCGGGTGGTCGTTCCAGTACTCGTCCAGCAGCAGCGCGAGCTCCTGGCCGTTGCCAAACGACGGGATTGGCATGAGCACCTTGCCTCCGCGACGAACAATGTTGCCAACCAGTGCTGCGGGTTAGGCACAGCAGACATGTGCGGGTCGGAACAGCCGCCATGGGGACTCACTTGTGAACTGCTCCTCCTTGTCCTTTCTGTCGGGCAGGGTGTGCACGCCGAATGTGCTTTCGCAGATCATCACGTCGGGCTTGATGGGCGGCACCTCGGCGATGACCAGATGGCGGTCCTCCTCGCGACTGTAGTCTCCGGTATACAGGACCTTGAGGCCAGCAATCTCGATCAAAAACATGGATGCGCCAAGAACGTGACCGGCGTGGTATGGTGTGAAGCGCAGTCCTCCAGAGATGACAATGTCCTGGTGGTAATCGACGGCGATGGTGTTGTGCACTGATGCGAGGACGTCGGCTTCGCTGTAGAGCTTGCCTCCACCCTCCGAGTTCTGGTCGCTGCAAAAGTTAGTATCATCAGCGTGGAAGCACGCACTTGATGCGGACCGTGTCCATCATGGTCAGGTTGTAGATGGCTTTTGTTGCGTGAGTCATGTACACCTTGCCGTTGCCCTCGCGGAAGTTTGTCTGCTGTCAGTTGACATGAGGAGGGCCAACTCACCTTCTCCATGATGTACGGCAGCGCAGCGGCGTGGTCGACATGGAAGCTGTCTGTAAGCTGCGGCAGCAGCGCTCAAAACTCACTGAGTGACAAGGATGGCATCGACGGTGCTCCAGTCCAGCTCGTCAATGAACGGCAGGCCGCCGAGGCCCGGGTATGCGGGATGCAGGCCGGCGTCGCAGACAATGGTCTTTCCGCGGTGCTGAATAACGCAGCAGGAGCGGCCGACCTCTTGGCCTGCGCCGAGCATGGTGACTGTGAGCGGGGGCGCGTCCTCGCCTCCTCCGGGGTTGATGACCTGGACGGTTGGCTGTGTGCGGTGCGCATGGCGTCGGCGGTGGTGACTCATTGTGGGGGCGGAAGATCACAGCGCGGCGGGACGGGGAGTTGGTGGAGGGGCAGCCGAGGGGCTAGCGGTGCATGGATTAGGGGGATGTGCGAGCCGGG